>WHYT01000559.1:0-30435 GCA_009806455.1 Tetrax tetrax
ACAGGTTGCCCAGAGAGCTGGTGGATGCCCCATCCCTGGAAACATTCAAGGCCAGGTTGGACGGGGCTCTGAGCAACCTGATCTGGTTGGAGATGTCCCTGCTTCTTGCAGGGGGGTTGGACTAGATGGCTTTTAAAGGTCCCTTCAAAGTCAAACTATTCTATGATGCCAGCAGCCCTTAGTAGAGCAGAGGACCTTTCAGATCCTCACCCGTGAAGCTTCCTGGCAGCGGCTGCGGGCAGACTAGGGCACAGCAATGGCCCAGAAGGTTGGAGGACTTGGGGAGGCTTAGCTTGGATCGAAAGTGGGTCTTGCTGGCAGCATTAACGCTGCCAGGATTGGAGTGGTTTAGGTCACACGCTCATTCATAGGAACAGGATGTAAAGGCACCCAGCTGACCCAGACTGATCCCACCCCAGTATACAGAGCATACAGTTTTATTTTCTGCTGTGCTGCCTGGTGAGGTGGCAGCTGCCTCTTTCTGTGACTGATGTTCATGAGCATCGGAGGGAACTGAGGGAGGCTCAGGAGTGTTTCAGCACTTGTATAACTGAGATCAGTTCTCTGTTACCCATTCAGATGGTCTGGGTTACCTGTTACCTCCACATTCATGCTATCAAAAAACTTATTTTCAATAAGTTTTATTATCCCATTTTGAGCTGTGCACTGCCTTCTTAGAGCCAAGAGTCCAGTGCATGGGCACTTCAGTGGTGTCCTTGGAGACAGCTTGTGTCCAGCCATGCCAGTCATAGAATCATGGAATCTTTAAGGTTGGAAAAGACCTCCAAGATTATCAAGTCCAACTGTCAATCTAACACCACCATGCCTACTAAACCATGTCCCGAAGTGCCACGTCTACACGTTTTTTTTAACACCTTCAGGGATGGTGACTCCACCACTTCCTTGGGCAGCCTGTTCCAGTGCCTGACCACTCGTTCAGTGAAGTGTTTCCTAATATCCAACCTAAATCTCCCCTGCTGTAACTTGAGGCCCTTTCCTCTCATCCTATCACTAGTTACTTGGGAGAAGAGACCACCACCCACCTCCCTACAACCTCCTTTCAGGTACTTGTAGAGAGCAATGAGCTACCTGCAACTGAAGGTGCCTCCTGTGCACCCTCTTCCCGTGGACGCAGGTTGTAGGAGGCTTACAGGGTCAGTTGCAGTGTTGTGTGAATGCGAAGATCCAGTTCAGGAAACCTTCCTGTTGGAGTGATGTGGAGCACGATGCGCAGATGTCCAAGAGATTCTGTGGTGTTTCTGAACTGCTTTTTCCAGCACACTGTGTTGCAAGCTGTACACAACATGGGAGGGGAAACTGGTCATGGGCATTTGCAGAGCACTTCCTCCCACATTTGGGAAAGTGGTGCTGAGGTACACACTCCTTTGACTTTGAGGAAACCAGCCTAGACCTGGCACCCCAAGAGCTAAACTGGAATGCTGGTTGAATGTGAGATAATTCCTTGAAAAGGCTCTGGGGAATAGATATTGTTTCTTCCCTTTCCAAATAGTATTTGACTCATTAACCCAAATTGACAGAGGGAAGAGCATATAAGAACAGCCTTACAGGGTCAGGCTAGGGAGCTGAACAGCCCATTGTCCCATTTTGGACAGTTACCTTAGATCTAGGGGTTGTGTGAGGACTAGTAAGAGCACACGAGTGTACCTTGTATTCCTCCCAAGTGGTTTCTGAGCCTCCAGCTATTTTTAAGAAGCCTGCTAGATGGACAGGAGTGCCCTAACTGGGGGGAAAAGTTGCAGGTTGAGCAGGGGAGATTCTCAGTGGGGATGTGAACGTTTTTGCTTGTTAAAGCCAGCTCACCATGAAATGCAAATAAGTAGGAAACAAGGGTGACTAATTTCCAGAGCTGGTAGATTTCCTGACTGTTAGTACTATTCAAGCTAGTAATATTAAAACAAAGGTTAACTTCTTTGGACTTGGAGAGAAAGCATTATGTTGAGGAGAGAGGTTTTCTTAAAGTTATTTCTTAATTAGCAGTCTTGTATCCATCCGGCATTCTGAGAGAGGTGAGGCTCCCACGTTGGATAACCCAGCGTGATGCCCTAACTTGAACAGTTGAGAGCATGCTCACTTTGAAAGAGGTGATGAAGTTCACCAGACGTTCACCTCAATGTCAAATGTTCCGTAGGCGGGCAGGACTGCTCAGCATGGTCTGTGCTAAGGCTGAATTACGGGTCGTGCTGGGGAAACTTCAGAGAGCTAGAGCTCTTAATTTTCAACACGAAGTTAAACTCTGCAGAAGGCACTGAACTACTGAAGTCGTGCGTGCAAATGAGTTGAATGAGCACATTATTCCTTGGAAGTGGTCCTTTTTTTTTTCTTGTTAGTTTTTTCTTGTTTTTTTCTAGTTCCTTGAAAGAGCAGAAGAGCATGCTGTACTGGGCTGATAATAGGAGGATATCTTTATAGAGACATTAGTAAATGAATTGGTGAAAGAATAGTAAATAAAAATAACTTCTAAAAAAAGAGGAAAGATTGCTGGGTGTTTTCCAATCTGGATAAGAAACTAACTCTAAAACGTTTTGATCAAGGTCCTTTGTCAAGCAGGCAAAGGACTGCCTAGGACACTTTAAAAAGCATGCATTTTAATATCACAATAAATTTGTTGACTCTTAGAAGCTTATTCTATCAAAATAAGTCCCTAGAAAGAAACAAAACTATTAGTAAAGTGAGGCTGCATTAAACAAACTAAAAAACCAAAAAACAAAAGCCTTAGCAGTTATGTTTGAGGATTTGCACATCACCTCTGTTGTAAAATTAGATATGATGCCCTCATTAAAAGTATCTCTCAGAGTTGGTGCTAAAAATATGCACCAATATCCATTTATCAGAATTGTCTTCGTATTCCTCTCATCTGCAAGTTCTTTGAAATCTTTGTTACTTTGGTACAAGATAGAAGTTTGCTGTCACGGAATCACTGAACTGTGCCAAGTTGCCCTCCAATTAGTGGGCTTACAGTGAGAACCAACATTTGCCCGAGAGAATATAATAAAAATAAAGAAGAAAGCGGGGAAGAGAGGGAACTGCATGAAAAACATTTTGGTGGAAATGTGGGATTTTTCATTTTGATTCAGACTTCTTCTGTACCATAGGTGGCTTCAGCGAGGAAGAACTGCTAAAAATATGGAAGGGGCTGTTCTATTGTATGTGGATGCAAGATAAACCTCTGCTACAGGTATAGTAACTGGTTTTATATTTGCTTGAGTGTGTCTCTTCTAAAATATACTATAGAGACATACTAGTTTGAATAGTGAAAGTGACCTTAGTGAGTTTTTCTCACTTTTTTTTTTTTTTTCCCCTTCCTCTGCTGCTTGTATGTGGCATGTGGCAGAGATACGACTAACTCAGTGATCCTCACCCCATGAACAGAAGCCGAAATGGCATCATGTTTGGAGTCCCCCTCTGAAAGGCAGGTGTAGTTGTTTACCTTCCAAACCCAGAACTGAAATACACACCATTATGAGGTGCACTGATTTGGTGGAACTAAAGCAGTAACAGCAGGTTGCCCTTAACTGCAACTACAACATACTTACAACCTTTAGTTAGCTTTATTTCAAAGTTTCACACTTTCTTTTCTTTTGTTAGTTCAGTAGCACTTCTACTACCAACTTTGTCTCTACTACTCACTTTTGTGAACTACTACCAGCTTTTCTCCCTACTTTCAAAAGGTACCAGTTTTGGAGTACCAAATCTTAGTAACCTCACTTAAACAGTTTTCAAATTGCTTGTCTGTTTGCAAGAACAAGGTTTATCTCACATGTAGCACAGAGAGCTCAACCTACAATTAAGCTCTATGAAAACAGTACTCCTAAGTTTTACATTGTATGTTAATTAAAAATAAATGGCATTTTTCTCCTCCTTATTTAATTTTGTCTGCTGTCAAAAGGATGATTTGTGCAGAGATCTGGTGAAACGAACAGGGCTTGATACCCTTGAGTCTTGTTTTACAATTGACCCAATCGCAGTGGAAGGATAACTGCAGTCCTAAACCATCTGTTAAGAGAATATTTTTAATTTTGAGGGGTATTTCATGATATTCATACTTCTTGCTGTTTTCTCGTTGTGTCTTTAGTGAGGATGCCAAGCTCTGAAACATGCTATACTAACTATATTTATTTACTTTTAGGAGGAACTTGCAGACAATATCTCACAGCTTATCCACGTGTTTCAGAATACAAAGGCTCGTAAGTACTATTTCATTATGTAACACTTTGTAAGGTACTTTGATCTTTGGTGATTTTGAGGTCACTATCACAGTGCCAGAACAGAGTTAGCCAGACAGGGGTGCTGCTTTGTTATTTTTTTCCCTTTGCTTTCTTTTTCCAATTATTGTGTGTGATTGCATCGAGGGAAGCATGAGATGCAGTTTTGGTTATTGCAGGGGAAGATTTGAATCTCCATTGTGATACAGGTGAGACTTTGCAGGGTGGGTAGCAAAGCAGACTTGTCCCCTTACTTTGCCATTCTGCATAGACATATTTGTTCTGTGTATTTCCTACTCTAAACCAACCTTGTTTCATGAGCTGTTGTCCTGGTTCTGGCTAGGATGGAGTTAACTTTCACCTGAGCTGGGAGAGGAACTGGAGCTGGTGGCACCTGTGGCTGGGGGACACAGCTGGGATAGGTTACTAACTAGCCAACAGCTGGGATAGTTTACACAAATTAGCCAAAGGGCTATTCCATCCCACGTGACATCATGCTGGATATAGAAGTGAGGAGGGTGCTGAGGGGAGCCTCCTGCTGCTTTGGAGGAAGCTAGGCATCAGGATCCACTATGAGCTATTGTAGTGTGAATTATGTGCTCCAGTATCTTCTGTTATTAGTTTTGTTTGTTTGTTTTCAATCTCTGTTTTGTTTTCTTCTGTTATTCTCTTAAACTTTTTTTTTTTAATCTCAACCCACAACTTTTTCCTTCTTTTCTTTACCCATTCTCCTCCCCGTCCCACTGGAGGGTGGGGGGAGTGAGAGACTGTGCAGCTTGGTTCTGAGCGGGGCTATACCATGACAGCTGTTGAGCACTTAGTATTCAAAATGCACTTGAAATAGAGTGCTCAGTCAATGCCAAAACTTGCATAGGTAGAAATGAGCAAGCAATGCTCTAACTTGTGTGTATAAACCACGAAATATATACAAACTTGTCTCTGAAATTACACTTGTCTTTAAAAGTAGTTGTGTGCCTTTTCTTGTGTTTTTCTGAAGTCCTTGTACACATCCCAAGCATGTCTCCCCATAGCTCTATCCCGGTTACTAGGCAAATCCCTAGAGAAATGCAGTCCTTTCTTACGTTGAAGTGATTTCTTGAGATTCTTTTAGGTGGGGAAAACAAACCATTGTGCCAGACGCAGACATTTGTTTACTGTCTTACAGGGCATCTGTTCATTCAGACATTTTGGCGAACTATGAACCGTGAATGGAATGGGATAGACAATCTGCGTCTTGATAAGTACTACATGGTAAGACTAACTCTCTTGTAGGTCTTCTCTACGTGAAAAGATGTGGTGGTGGTGTGCTGCAAGGCACCTTTGTCTGCACATGCATTTATTTATATTGTAAGAGATGACAAGTGACTAGCTTCTTGATGCACTGCAAGAGATGCTTGTTTTAAAGGCTTTCACTCACCCCTGCAAATCTAAAAGTCATTACAGTTTATGTCATGCTGCAAGTGCTTTCTTGTTTGCCTTCCCTTGTAACATAGCGATGTTTCTCATTTCTGTGTGGAGTATAAATACTGTCTCAGAGAACACTGCATCATCACTTATTTACATCAGACTGCTTAAAGACTTTTTTAATGACTCTGTGTAAAGTAGTTGTCACTAGAACCCCAAGTTTCCACCACTGAAGTATCCACTATGGTACATTCAACTATCAGAATTCTTTCTATAGGAAACATTATATTAAAACAAATAGTAAAATCTGTGAGAGACCTGCCTTTGTAAAGAACAAAATCATGTTAATCATCATCTTTGAAAGAAGTTAATTGCAGGCACATTCACTGCGGGTTTTTGTCTCTCGTTAGCAGAAACCAGGTATTTCAGTAAGTTAAGTGTTTTGAGCCAATTTGATGTAGCTGTTTTACATATGGCTGTATATTAGTGCAAGTTTCAAGTAAATTAAATTATTATCATTATCATCTGTCCCGTATTGCTGTCTCCAGTTTAAGCTGTGTGAGGGTTTTTTAGATTTGGCAGCACTTAATGAAGAAATCAGGGAGATGGAGCAACAGAAAGCTGTATAGTAGAAATGGTCATGTAGTTTTCTTGGCTTAGGATATGAAAATAGTTTATTGTCATCTGAGCTTCGTAGCATCCTTCCGTTGCTTCACGTGATAGACAAGTCTGCCTAAATGCTCATATGAGGAAGCTTTCCACCTCGTACTGCAAAGAGGTTTACGAAGGAGTCTATTCATATTACGGGCACAGTAACTACTTTATCAGTTTTTGTGAACAACATGTATGACAAATTTTGTACTTTGCAGCTAATGCGTAAGATTCTGAGGCAATCCTTTGAAGTGTTGAAAAGAAATGAATGGGATGAAAGGTAAGCAGATTTTTGAAAGTAATGTCATCATTGTCCTGGTTTTGGCTGGCATGGAGCTAATTTTCTTCTGAGCAGCTGCTATGTTTTGGATTTAGTGTGGGATTTGGTATGTGAAGAAGTTGATAATACACTGATGTTATTAGGTGTTGCTAAGAGGTGATGGACTCTTTCCAGCTTCCCTGGTTTTGCTAATGTGCAGGTACAAGAAGCTGGGAGGGATACAGCCAGTACAGCTGACCCAAACTGGCCGAAGGAAGTGTTCCATACCCTAGATGTTTTGCTCAGTTTGTAAGAGGGAGTTGGACAGTGGTCAGAAATCTGGAAATTGCTTTTCAGAGATCACTGCTCGGGATCATTCTGAGATCACTCTCAGTTCTGTTCCGAGATTGCTGCTTGGGACAGGCTGTATCAGGGTCATCGGGTGGTGAGAAATTATGCATCGTTCATTTTATATATTTTATTATTATCATCATCATCATCATCTCTTCCTTTGCTGTCCTAGTAAACTGTCTTTATCTCAACCCATGAGTGTTCCTTTCTTTCCAGTTCTCCTCTCCATCTCACAGGAGGTGAGTGAGTGAGCATCTGTGTGGTGCTTAGTTGCTGACTGGCGTTAAACCATGACAATCATAAAGAAGTTGCCCAATTTACCTTTTTTACCTTTGTAAAACATATTTCATTTAATAGGTCCTTTTTCTCCAGGCTCTGTCATGAAGTCCTAACACTAAGGCTTATTTGTTCTCCAGATCACTTATGATACGTAGTTTAGAAACAAAGTTAGGTGTTATGTTTCGTTAAGTTAAATACACGCTGATATTGGTAACTCTCATATTCGCCTAATCTGTTTAGTGCATGTTTCACAGAAAGAGATTTGAGGAAGTAATTCCTGTATGCTTATGGAAAACCTGAACATAGGAGCTTGTTGTGTGGTATTCCAAGCAGTTGTGAAATCTAAGGGCTCCAAATTTATAATGGAGTGTGCTATATCTGACTGATTTATCCGGGAGAGTTATCAATGGAATATCACATGTGGAATGCATAGAGGCTGGTTTTTGTGGAAAAAGAAAGGAATGCAAGGCTAAAGTACACCCCATCCCCTCTGTTCTACCTTAATTTTGCATTGGGTAAATGCCTCCAGGTTGAAGAGATGAAAATACTCCTTGACAGGAACAGAAAATGTGAGAGGAGGTTTGATAAAGCCGAAGCCCTTCTTCCCCATGCACGTTCCAGGGACATGATCACCCAAACTGATCTCTGATGAGGTTTCTTAGGGCTTTGGCCTCCCTTTTTCCAGCTTCACTGGAAGGATGTTCTGGAGGCCCTTCATCACGAGATGAAGGCCACACCTCGAGTATTGTGTTCAGTTTTGGGCCCCTCACTACAAGAAAGACATTGAAGCCCTGGAACGTGTCCAGAGAAGGGCAACAAAGCTGGTGAGGGGTCTGGAGCACAAGTCTTATGAGGAGCGGCTGAGAGAGTTGGGATTGTTTAGTCTGGAGAAGAGGAGGCTCAGGGGAGATCTCATTGCACTCTATAGCTTCGTGAAGGCGGGTTGTGATGAGCAGGGGTTTGGCCTCTTCTCCCACGCAACAAGCAGGACCCGAGGAAATGGCCACAAGTTGTACCAGAGGAGGTTTAGGTTGGACGTGAGGAAAAACTTTTTCTCCCAAAGAGTGGTCAGGCACTGGAATGGCCTGCCCAGGGAGGTGGTGGAGTCGCCGTCCCTGGCAGTGCTCAAGAGGCGGCTTGATGAGGAGCTACAAGATATGGTTTAGTAGCTCTGGCACCAATGGTAGTGGGCAGACGGTTGGACTAGATGATCTTATAGGTCCCATCCAACCATGTGATTCTATGAGGCAGTGTGGGAAGAGATCATGATTGCTTTTTTTGCAGAGTGAGAGAGCTGCCTTTCCCTCCTAGGTGGAGCCTAGAAGCTGCCTACCATTTCTTCCATTTCTCTTTTCTTACAAAATGCTTTTGAAGAAAGGTGTATTAAAGTAAAACTGAAATAATCTTTGTGGTTTTGGAATGTTTTAAATTCTCTTTGGAACTGGAACCATTTGTTCTGGGCAAAATGGCAGGAGGTCTCACAGAACACCGGGGGGGGAAAGCATGGAATATACAAAGCTTCACTTTCCTGAAAGGTAGCACGGATAGGCCTGGGGGGAGGGGGGAAGTCCCGCGTTCTGCTGAGATGCAGGAATGCCAGCGTGTCTCTTTGAGCTATGTCACTCCAGCAGTGTTTGTCAGTACAAGGTTAGGGCAGAATCCCTTCTCCTACTCGTCAATCATATGGCATAATAAACTTAGTCCAAGTTAAGCTGTGAATTTTGAAACTGCCATTTTCACTGTAGCAAACCGCAGACTGTAAGGACTTCTGATTGTGGATGGATTTTTTTTTAATAGTTTGTTTTAAGATGTGAAATTGATCACTGGATTTATTTCTTACGAGCGTTAGACAGCCTCTTAAAGAACTGGTAGAACTATGAATGACTAGAGTTTGTTTTCAAAGCAAATGGAACATGAGCAATTGAATATTAATATCTTGTTTGGTTTTTTGTTTGTGTTTTTTTTTTTTTTCCCCTCCCTTGTTTTGTTTTTCAGTCTAAGTGAACTATTCCTGCAGCTACTAATGAAGGAAGTTATGGAGCCAGACAGCAATGCTCCCACTGGGATAAAGTTACATTTCATTGATATCTATCTGGATGAATTGGCTAAAGTTGGTGCAAAGGAGGTTAGAAAATACGTTGTAATTTTCTTCCTGATTAATGTTAACTGTAGCATGCAGCATTTTAGAAGAAATATCATTTTTATATTATGTATGTCTTAACAGTTTTAAATGTAACATAGCAACATTGAATAAGTGTGAAGAAGGTGACTTATTACAGCTTATGCTTTTACTTTTAGTCATAGCTTGGTAAAGACAGTGAGACTGTAGTAGTTTCTCTCAAGTTCCTGAGTACTGGTATACTGGTTGGAAATAGCGACAGAAAAGTTGGACCATTCTCATTTGTTTGTTTCGACAGAAAGGACTTAACATCTTTTCCCTTGTGTTTGCCAGTCTTTGATTTTGCAAGAACAGACATAAAGCCTACTCTTGGCTGATTGTCTAACACCTAAATAGAGGAAGAAAGTGAGTTTTCAGAGTTGTCTAATATTTGCTTATTGTCTACTTCCAACCTTGTTGCCTGTACATTGAGCAGTTTACCCTCTACATCCAGCTGTTCATTTTGGTGATGGCGTCTTTCTCTGCTGTGTATTGCAGTTTCACTTGCATTTTGGTTGATGTTATAGCGCTGCAGAGTTCTGTAGCAACTGAAAGCCTGTTGCTGCAGCTGTCGCTGTTGAACTTCTTACAAAGAGTCTATCTCCTGTTACTCTGCTAGGGCGAGCTGCCCACTGCCCCACACTTCATTCCAGGCTTCTGCTCACTTACCTCCTCTTGTTTCTGGCGTCTGATACATCTCCTAGCAACGGATGAAGCTGTTGGGAATTTTCCATTTGTATTCTTTGCAGTCAGTACTGAAAGCCATCCTGCCTGCAGCTTTTGTGGTTCTGGATTGTGGAGTGTGAAAGGGCCTGCACTTGGAGCCCAAATAATTTCTGCAGCTCCATGGTCACAAAACCCTCATTCCATGGCTAAGCCGCTCACAGGAAGCATTGGGAATTAATCCCCTAGCCGATTTGAAATCACAACTGATGCTGATAAATTGAATTTAGGGAAGGATTTTTATCTTAGTACTACTGACAGTGTTTTGGTCCAAGCGGTCCAGTTAAGAGAAACCCAGGCTGCTACAAACCTTCTTTCTGAAAGAGCACAAATTTTTTTCTTTTTTTTCTGCCTCATGTTTCCATCTCTAAAATAAGAAGCTTTGTTGTATTTCTGTACTCAGTAGCTTAAAGTTGGCAAAGTAGTCAACATTTTTATAATGATTCCAGGGAATACTTGGAAGTTAGTGGTAGTGGTGCTAACAAAAAGTCACTGGATACTCCTGTCACTTGGAATTAGACACTATGCTGAAAGACTTTGACTTAACTTCTTAAAGAAGATCCCCCTACACCAAATGTTCAAGGAATTTGAGTGTACACCTACAATATTTACTGTACTAATTATTTTTTTTCTTTCTCATCATGCAGCTTACAGCAGACCAAAATCTCAAGTTCATTGAACCTTTCTGCAAAATTGCTGCCAAATCAAAGGAGTAAGTTTAATGAAACCATAAATATTTTTAAAGAATTAAGAAGTTCTGCATATACCACTCCACATAGTAAATGGATTGAAGAGGAGTCCTAGTGTAACTTCAGAATGTAGAGAAAGAAGGATATTTTACTAATGACGGGCACAGTCATTTTAAGATAATGTGTTTATAGCTATAGATAATTTTAATGGATTTATAAGAACTGTATCAACCTCTGTTAGTTGGTTTTGTCTAGTTTTTTTTTTTTTAATGTGCATAGAACAGCTGAACTGGTTAGGTTCTTCCTTGTTACAGTGTAATATAGAGCAGTATATAAACACAGTGAAATTTGAGAGGGGAACATTGGCAGGACACTATTTGTATTAAAGGACTGCTGCTTAGAAACTAACAGTTTCACTTTCCTCATATGGAGAGCTAGATGCTCGTCCACTTTCTTCTTTCTTCCCCATTTTCCCTGTATCCTTCAATATCCCTCAAATTGCCCTTTTTTTTTTTTTAATGTGAGAGGGGAGGGTGTGTATGCTTCTGCCTTTTGGCTCTCATCCCTGCTTTCTTATTACACAGTCGATGTGTGCTGCATGCTGTAGCCACTGGTATCTTTGAGATCATTGTGGATCAGTCCCCCTATGCCATCGAGGACCTAATGAAAGAACTGGGTAGCAATAGTGATGAGGAGGATGTGTCTGAAGAAGATAAACAGGAAGATGAAGTGCTTAAAACCAAAGGTGAGGAGGAAGTTCTAAATGGCCTTGATAGCACTTGCTGGGATTTAAAAATCTGTTCCTTAAAAATACATTTCTGCTCTGAACTGGTCAAACACATGTTCAAGGTGTTGTAAGGACAATTAGTGTTTTCCTCTCTTCCATTCACGTGCACTTAAAGTGACTGCAAAAATCCATGGTCTCTATAAAACCAGGCAATATCAGCTTGCTGCAATAGTGCTAGGATAATAACCCAGCCTGGCTTTTGGCTCTCGGATGTCCGTAACATTTTTTAAGAAGATGGGCTTTTGGCATTCTGTGGGAGTTTAAATTTAAAAAAAAAAAAAAAAAAAAGCTGAGCAGGAAGGTTTTCAATCAAGTTATACTCTAGAACAGAGGCAATTTTTTAAAAGGTGCTCAGATAATGCCACAGTGGTGTATTGCATAACATTGGCATAAAGTAGTTAAGTCAGTCCAGGCTCACAAGATGGCATGAAGAAAAATGCACCTTGTCTTCCATCTATCAGAGTAGTGTGTGCTATCTTGGTTTTTACAAACTAAACATTAATATTCAGTCTTTTTCTTATAATAGCAGACAAATGTTTGTCAGGAAAATCAGCACAGAGCTCTGAAAAAACAGAGGATGTTTTGGAAGATGCCGATGACAGTATCGGGACTGTTCTTCAGGTTTGTGGCTTGCTTGCTCTATTACTGATACTCCTGTGCTGTTTTCTTTTTTTCCTATCCCTGTCTAGAGATACAGAAGTTAAGGGTGTTAATCAGAAAAACATGTTACAAAAATTTTAATCTCCTGCTTTAATGTGAGGTGATATTTATGTAATGTGTACTCTGTGAGTAGTTTATAAGAAAGTAAATCCATATCTAAATTCTGAATTATTCTTACCTCTCCCTCATACCTTCTTTTTTCTGCTCCTCCCTTCCTGTTTCAGGAGTTGAGAAATGTGTGGCAAAAGCCAAGTCACTGTGGGTGGTGAGGCAATCAGCCTAAGTTTCATTGACAATAAAAGCAAAAGTAATGGCTGATGTGATACATAGGAGAGGGGATAACATATTGCAATTTGGCATTTTTTAGACCCTCTTCCAGTGCAGTGTAGTGTTTTTGACAGGTCCACCAATCAGACACACGCAGGTAGATATGCTTCATGTGTCTGTGGCTTTTAAGCAAGAATTAGGACATGACACACTTTAAATCTGATACTTAGCTAAATATTTGCAGGAGTTTTGAAGTTGGTTGGCTTCTCTCTTGAGTAAGAATTAAAGTTATGAATGTTTGCGAAAGCAGTACTGAGTTCAACTGCTCTGTTAATGAAGCAACCATCTGTAAAAGTCAGTATATATGTGTGAAGGGAGTGTGAATTTCAACAGAGAAAAAATACTTTGGGTTTAAAGGAAGCGGCTGCTTAAAGGATGTATATGCTGCTTAAAGTGTTGATAACGTGAGTTGCATTGGGTTACCTTGCATGAATAAGCTGACTAAGAAAAGTTGTATCGTACTTTCTTCCAACAGTTTGATTATAAGGCAGTTGCTGACAAACTCTTTGCATTGGCGAGCAAGAAAAACACCCCTTCCCGTAACAGAAAGCGTCTGTACAAGCTGGTGAAAAAGTGAGTTCTGTATGTGTCGCCTTGTCCTAAACAATTTTTACTTTGCTTTCTCCTCACCCTCGCTTGTCCCGGTGACAGTGTCATGAGAGCAGGCTGTGTCATAGCCCTGGATAATGCGCATGAGGTGCCCGAAGCCTGTGCTATCGTTCCTCATTGGTACTAGGCAACTGCAGCTAGCTGAGATGAATTTGTACTGCACCACGTGACATTAGATTGTGTGCAGTGCAACTTACACATATGGGAGAAGTGTTAAATTGCTGTTTTCTCAATACTTCTGGTGATTTGCTTTGAGTTTTTGGATTTCTGAGGCAGATCTTTTCTGGAATGAACTCTTTAACCTCTTTAACTTCCTGTGCAAAATAATATTGTTCCTATTTTGACAAAACCGTAACAAGTACAGTGACACTATGCTGCTGGTGTTGTTATTGGTGCTAAACCAGTAATACTATTTTGTTTTTACTTCTCTCCCTTCCTCCCCACCTCCAGGTTCCAGGACTTAGCAGAAGGTAAGGCCTGAGCAGTACAGAGACAGTAGTTTCTTTCCATTAAAGGATATATAATGTTCCCATACAATATATATCACTTTTTTTTTTTAATGTGTATTTCAAGAATACTGTTTTGAGGGTTTGTGGGTTTTTTTTAAATTGCATTATAAGACACATTACACATTTTTGAAATGGCCAAATCCCCTTCACAATTTGAGCAACGTTGTACTTTGTCCTTAAACAAAAGATTAATATTTTTACTTAAATAGGAATCGCCCGTACGATTCTCTTTTGGGTTGAATGGGGAACAAGAAGTTGCTTTTCTTTCAGTGGGACTTACGCTGTGTATGAACAGCATAACTGTTCATAGAAATAGAACTATTAGTTTTCAGGTTCCTTATCCTCCTTCCTCAACAGGAATCTTCCCCCAAGATTTTCCCGAAGATGTTTCTCCAGATGAAGACGATGATGAATTCGGCAGCGGAAGGCGAAAGAAAAAAGCTGTCAAGCCTTGGGAGCAAAACAAGTTGGAAAAAGTAAAAGGTAAGGCAAGATCAATCTCTGGAAGAGAGAGTCTCTTGTCACTCACAGTCACTTGTGTCATTTGGCAAAGTATGAGATAAAAGATCTTCTGAAGAAGAAAAACCTGTTGTTCAGGATCTCCTGATTTGTATCACATTGTAATGAAGGTTAAATGTGAAATTAAGGTGTCTTTGACAGTGGTGGGAATTTTGTTACCAATTTTGAGGCAAGCATCACCTCAAAAATTTCAATCAAAAGCAGAAATGGAAGCAGGTTTTTTTGCATTGCTCCATTGAGCAGTTCTCTTTACTGTAAGAAAACACAAATGTGTCCGTCGTCTTAAAATAGGATGATTGTTAGAATATAGGAATTAGGGGTCCTTTGTGTTTCACATCTGTGTAATACAGCGTTCTTTTTTGGATGGATTTAGAGGATGAACAAGAGATGTCAAGTGCAAAGGAAGCATCAGTTCGCCAGAAGAAGAGGAAAAAAAGGAAGAGGAGGGACAGCCCAAGTGCTGATTCTGGAACAGCTGATGGAAACTGTGAGGAGGGAATAGCTGAAACATCTGGATCTAATGTTCTTAGCCAGGGAAAGGTGCCAGAAAATAACAAGGAAAGGAAGAAAAAGAAATTGCTAGTAAATGAGACAAATGTGACCTCAAATGTAGCAACTGACACCAGAGAAAATCACAGTATCTCTGCACAGAACAGTCTGACTGATGCAGAACAGAGTAAAAAGAGTCAGTTGAAGAAAATGAATCCAAAAGTGCAAAATGTTTCTATAAAACCAGCGTGTCAGAATGGATCCGCTAATGCCAGTGAGGCAGAGGATGTCAGCCCACCTGTCACACTGTTAACTCCAAAAGTTGTGAAAAAGAAACAGAGAGCAGAGTCTGTCTTGCTGAATGGAGATAGCCTTTTGCAGCAAACTGACATGAAATCCAACAAGGAGGGCTTGCTGGGGACCCTGTTAGGAGATGCAGACTCTAGATCTGCACCCTCCAAAACGGTCAAATTGAAGACAAAGACAAACCTAGTTCGTCTGGAAGGGATGAAAGTCTCCAGCCAGAAAGCAGCAACCTTGAAAAAGAAGAGAAAAGTGAAAGAGATGCTAAACTCTATCGAAGCCAATGGTGTTCTGGAGACTTCATGCAAGAAAAGTAGGAAGGAGGTATGTATATCTCATTATTTTCTCTGCCTTATTCTTGAGCTGCCAGGCTCATTTTCAAATTTGGCTTTTGCTTTCTGAGCGTGGGGCTTCATGGGCAGGTTGCATGCTGATGTCATCGTGCATTGTCAACAAAAAGAACTCAGTTCCCCAGAAACGCACACCCACTGCCGTGGTCTTACACCCTCCTGTGCAACAACAGAGAAGCCTGTGCCAGCTACTCAGCTGAAAGAACTCATCTAGCTGAAACTTGAGTTGTTAGGGTATGGGGTTGCCTGTCTTTTTTTTTTTTATTTTTCCTTCTCTTTTTTCTTAGTCCCTGGGTTAATGGTTCTTTTGCACTGGATCTCTGGTTGAGCTTGTGGCATGTTCACAAAGGGTGTATCTTGGCAAAAAGATGAGAATGGGAAGATGAAGCTTCCCTTTTTCAGCAGCAGCAGCACACACTTAGATTAGTATAAGCTCCTTGTGAAGTTGCCTACAGCAATTCCAAGAGTGGCTGCTTCTGATAGATCACTTTTCTATCTTAAATAAATTTTTAGTACTGTATGGGGAAAGTATTTGGTGAAAGAGCAAACAGAGAATATGACGCTGTGACTTTCAATGTCATCAATGGCCGTATGATCACATTTATGAATGGTCCAGTTTCTTATAAAGACAATACTGTGAGATTATTTTTTTTCACTAGGCAGGTCTGATTGTGGCCTTCTTCAAAAATTTATGTCTTACAGTTTGGGAACAAGCTAGGTTTTTTCCCCCTCTCTACCTCCCACCCCCATTTTTTCTTCTTGACAATAAGTATAATAGGGTTGATTTTGCTTCGCAATTTGAGAGTGAAGAAGCGTTTTCCACTGTATGTTTTTGGTAGCGTGGCTAAGATTGTAGGGATTCTTCCTTCTCCTGCCACTGAAATTATTTTAACTACTCATTTCCTGGTTGTATATTCACCTTAACACAGTTAGGGGTTCAGTTACATTCTTGGTAGTCTTGCTAACAGTCTCACTTTGGTGGAAAGAAAATTCATAAAGCATAAATGAGATTCAGAATACAAAATAATTTGATCTTCCTCTCACTAAAAAGTGCATTTTACTGACCTATCAGCTCACCTGTGTTTGACTTAAGTTTAAGACTGTATGATTAGTTAAGTAGTGCAGCCTCATATATGAACTTGATATAACCATTCAGTCCTTCAAGGGAGGAAAAAAATGCATTTTGAAACATTGCTTAAGTTGATTAAAATAGCTTTGACATTTTCTGTTTTTTTTATTATAAAGTACTGAGAGGGAAGAACCAAAATATTTCCCTCCTCGGTATGCAAACTGCATTTTTCTCACTGCAGACCTTCCAAAGTAGGAACCATTGGTGTTGTCTCCTGTTGCCCGAATGTTCCATGCTGCATAACTCATCTTTCTTTCTCCAGAAAAGCTTAGTTTCTAAGAAAATAAGATTGTGCCACCCCCATATCCGTTTATAAAAGTTTGCTGAAACTGACCAGCAGGTTCAAAGACCCGCCGTAGGTTCACAATTAAGTTCTTGCAAGCTTCATGGAAATCAGTTGTTGGCACAAATTAGCATAGCCAGGGAGGCAGCAGCACGACCCCAGCGCTTGTCTGTTGGCTGGCTGGCCAGTCAGTGCACAGGCTAGCAGGCCTCTCTTCCCATCTGTAATTCCAAAGAAACCACAGCATTTGCTGTTTCTCACTCAGTCCAGGTAGCTCTGTGTAAATGCATGTGTGCGGTGGGAGCAGGGGGATGCAGACAAGGAGAGAAATTTGGGGGTTGAGTCAGGAGGACAATAGAAGTATTGGTATAAGAAAGAAGAGGGCAGGGTGAAGCTGAAATGCACAAATGTGGAGGAAATTAGGCTTTGCTAATTTTGTTTTCATTGCTTGAGAAATAACATGTTGTTTTATTTCCTGGTTTTAGTTATGTGATAGTCTTATGCCCAGAATCATGAGGGTCATGTTTTGATTCTTGATTTCAAAGACCACCCACACCTCCAAAGAATTAAGCTTCAAATATCAAGAGGGAGGAGGAGAGGGAGAAGGGGAAAAACTAGACAAGTTCAGTCACAGTTGTCTGCAGAATTCAGAAAGCTAGAAGACTTACACTTTTTCACTTTGTTTAAAGCAGAGGTGATTTTCAAATCGAAAGAGGCCGTATCCCCTGGACATTTTCCACAGCGCAGTTGTGAACTGCTTTAGGAATTTCGCATCTGTAGGTTGGTGTAAAGCACAGCTGAACTTCCCCTCACAGTAGTCCACAGTATCTGGGGCCCACAGACAACAGATTGGAAAGCTCTGGAGTGGTGCACTTTATTAGTGGCACTGCTTTACAGCTCCTGAGAATTGCCTTGTGCTGGAGAGAGAGGTTGCTTTAAATGGCAATACTCAGTATGAATTTAAGGCAGCAAACTAGTAGCAATACACACTAGCTGGATTTCTGAGAGGGTACACAGACTTCATATTCCACCTTTTTTTCCTCCTAAAGCTAAGTTTGTTCATTAGTTGTGTATCTTATCCATCCAGAGGTACCACGCTGGGTGGACTGTAAGGCAGCCTCAAGCACATGAAGAAAACATGCATTCTGATGCATTCTTTGCATTCTGATGGACCAGGCAAATGTATTACAAGTTCTTCCCTCTTTTCTTTGCAATGGCCTTCCTATTGCAGCACACAGCCTGTCTTAAACTACTGTTTGCAGTCATGCTAACTGCAAAATTAACTCCTGTGAGTTAACCATGAAGATTAGCTTATGTGAGTACCAGCTAGCGCTCTTTCAGCTATGGCAGTATTTACAGCAGCCTCGTGTGGTAAGCTCTGAGCACTGATCCCTGTACTAGGTATTCTTAACTAGAGTGTTTTTGTACTGAGAGCATTTTTTCCCTTTCCCTCCTTTATAGGAAAGCAGCACTGCTCTATCACCATTAAAGAAAAGGAAAGCAAAACCAGGAAGTGACTTTGTAAAATTTGAAAAATCAACTTCACCAAAGCCAGTATTCTTCAGGAAAGCCAGAAGCACCATCTCTTCCACCAGGGCAACCAAGCAGGTAATGTGATCTCACAGTTTGCAGCTGAGTCTGGGCACAGGTTTCTTCCCAAGCTACCTGCCCAAGCGAAGGGCATGACCTCACTCATGCTGTCTTTTTCTACTTTGTGTTAGTCTCCTAACATGGCAGCTAAAACTGGAAATGCTGCTGCATTTCCTTGTAGACAGTCACACATGGCTCCAGAGTTTCAGAAAATGAGTTGTAGGCATCTTGAAAATCTCTTCTTCCTTCCCCCTTGCTTTCAAAAATAACTTCTTGTTGGAAGGACACCATTCTGAACCTGTTCATTTTGCAAGGAAGCAAAATCATGAACTGACTTTCAGTCTTGCTAAGGGACTTTGAGCCTCCATTTCTTCCCATTTGTGGAGGCTGGCAACAGTACAGGGCTTCAAAAGACTGCCTTCTTTTCTAAACCTTTTTAACATATATCTTTGCAAGTCATTTTTGCTTTTTTTGAGGCCTGAGTGCAGTGGGGACAGTGTATGTAATACACAAATATCTTCTTGTTTGTTGTTAACATAGTGATGTTAGGGAAAGTATGTGATTTCTCTACAAGTGAAATATGTTTGCTTTTGGCTAGAAAAACAGTGCTGTCTTAGCAGGGGACAGTGCTAGAGGGCTGGGAGCATTCTAAATCAAAGGAAGGGAAGTAAGCTGCTTTGCATTGGTTTTGATGGGATGCAGATAAGAGAACACATAGTATCGTCTCAGAAATCTTATTTTATTTCATGTCTTTATTTTGCTTTACAGCTGAACAAGCTGCAGCCGTCCAGCTCCAAAAAAGTCACGTTTGGCTTGAATAAAAACATGACTGCTGGTGAGTCCAATACATCTGTATCTCCACGTTCTCTCTTGTAGCTGAGGAAGGGGGAAGCTGTATGCACTCATTCACACCTGTATTCTTCACTTCTCTGGAACAGAATGATTCTGATCCTTTTTTTTGTCTCAACATTTGTAGATAGTTCGTAAACCATCCTCAAGTTCCTGTCCAGAGGAGGTGGTAAAGGTTAGAGCATTCGGCTCAACAGCTAGACTTGCACAATTCCAGGGTGCTGCATTGCTGACTTGCAGATGGAGCCTAAGAGAGAGAAAACAGTGCAGAGAGCAACAAACGCCCCTTCCTGAGCCGCCTGTTCTGCAGGGCACCTCTTAGAGAAACACGTGCATTTCAGTCTTCATCGCTCACTTCTGCTTCCCAGGATAAAGGAGCTGATATGCTGATGAGCTCAGGCTGTATAATAGCAAAGTTTCATTTTTTTTTTCCTTGGCTGCCTCTGATATATTCTTGGTAATGACTAGATAAATGTCAGTTCCCCCCTGGATCCCATGTGCAAGTAGACTGTTTATGCTGTTAAATAAATGCCTTGCTACATAGCCTAAAAGTTTATTCCATGTATTCATTTAGCGCTTTTTTTTTTTTTTTTTTCATTTTCAGAGATGTGCTATAGGCCAAGTTAAAACAGAGAGTAATAGGTTTTGATATATGTGTTAATGTAACACAGCTTCAAAACAAGAACAAAATTGCTTACCTGCTGGCAGAAGGGATAACCAGGAATCTCTAGAACACTGCTGTTTAACAGTCATAACAGAGCCACTTCTTACCCATCACCAGCTTTTAAACAAAAGTGTGGTGGTGCTCAGGACAGCTAGAACAGATGTTTCTGAGAGTCTCTGGTGGCCTGCGAATCCATGGGGAATCATTCACAGCCTCTGTGTGGATTGCAGCAGACCCTGTTCTTGAAGGGTCTCTGCTAAGAGGTGTGCTTTACCAGCATCTCTCCATTTTTTTCCCAAAGTCTTAGGCTTCTGATCTTTAATAATGGTCTTAAGGGTCTAAGGCAAACTCCTAGGGTTGGGCAATTCCACAGTTGATATGCCCAGTTATTCCATGGGGTGATATTTCTTTTAACTTGTTTCCTTGTTTTTCGACAGAATTTAAAAAGACCGACAAGAGTATATTAGTGAGCCCAGAAGGACCCTCCCGTGTGGCTTTCAATCCTGAACAGAAACCTCATCATGGGGTGCTGAAGTCACCCTCAGGTGTCCCAACAGGAAAGCCTCAAACAAATAAACCATTTACTCTGTCAACTAAGAGACCAACCGCTATGGACTTTTTTTAAATCAACAAATGTGGCCTACTTTTGTACAGGACATTTTGCTAACCTAGAATGTTCTCTGGAGGTATTTTGAACTTCCTTATTTTTTTAAGTTAATACTAATTATATATACATAATTCTGATTGTTACCTGGCTTATTGCTATTTTGACACCACTTCAGCTGTATCTTAAAATACTTGCTTTGTCTATTTACAGAAAATAAACAATATCAGTCTCTGCTCAGGTTTGGCCTACAAAAAGGACAGTCTTTGCCCTAGCCTTTCCTGAGAGAATTGTTCATTTAGTTAAGGAATGTTCAGGGATTGATTTTTTTTTTTTTTTTTTTTTTTTTTTTTTTTTTTTTTTTTTTTTTTTCCCCCTCCGGTGATTTTTTTTTTTTTTGGAGCCAGTTTAAGAAAACTTGCACTTCATGCTATTAAACTGTCATTCACTGGACAGGGCTTAAAATGGAATAAGACAATGTAGATTTTAAACTTACTATTTGCTCATGTATTTTAAAATTTTATGCCATTCTTTTTCCTGTATCATCCTTGGCATCCTTTTAATTCTTCTTCTGGAAATAACGATTACCTCATGTCTTTAGTTAATAACAGCTGGGCTCGGGTAGCTTTAGACAGATAGGAAGCAAGCTTTCCCTGGGATAAGAAATGCCTAGTTGCTCAAGTGGTCACTGTTGCAAATAAACCTTCCCAGCTGGTTGCCTGCTGAGTTGGAAACAGTCACCACATTATCTTCAGTAACACAAGTGCCAAAGCTGGCTCACGCTTGTCGTATTGCAAGCTGGCTTCTTCTCTTTACTGTAACTGAAATAATGCTCTTGCACAGGAGAAATCTTTGATATTTCTAGGTCTTCCCCCTCACCCTCACTGCTATCTTTCCTTGAAGGTCTGACAAGACTCCTGGTTTTCTTCTTTAGCAGCTGGTGTCACCACATTTTACCAGAACTCAGATCTCATTTAGTGAATGAACCTCTGATTGTCCTAAGGTGAGCTAGATCGATCTAGTGCATCTTTGGCTAGGACGCACATCGCTCTCTGAAAGCTTTTGTGCCTCTCAATACAGGGTAAAACTTTACAGCCCAGACAGTTTATTTTTTATTTTGATGTAAAACCAGAAGAATTCTTTCTGCAGCATTTCCTTGCATTGTTTTTATTTGTATATTTTATTACTACTATGCCTGTTTTGTTTTTTCTTTGCTTCTTGGTAAAGAATGAGGTGTACTTCTCTGCAAGACCACTAAAGTATTCTGAGGGGGGGAACTATGAGGAAGGGGAGAGCAAATGAAAATAAAAACTTTTGATGCGGTTGGAAGACTTGAAATCTTTCTTTGGAAGTTTTGCTTATGCCAGCAAGTCAAAGGCTTTGCAGCAGATCTCTATATTAGAGCTCAGCTTCAAAGCACAACCTGGTGTCAAAGCAAAGATATTGGTGAAGCTTCCCACCAGTTACTTCTGTGGTCCTAGGAGAGAGAGGGTAGGCCTGCTTTATTACCTTGTCTTGTGAAAACTGGTAAACATTTGGCTTCTTCAGCCAGCAAAGTTAAATTTTTGTGACGTATTTGCATACTTCAGTACTACTTTTTACCAGTATTTGATGCTGACTGTCCTCTGACAGATCACTCCCTGTAAGCAACTGGATTGAAACTGCTCTTTCATAGCTTATCTATAGTTTCTTCAATATACTTGTGCACTCGTAGATTGCTGGTTGGTCTCAGTTGCTCCATTCTAATCCATGACAGTTCTTGCACTAAGTTTGTGACAGTCCATGATTTGTGGTACTGCCAGAAAGTAATTTTGCTCTGGTCTCTTCTCCTTTAATTTGGTTTTGATTTAGTTTGTATTTGTTTGACTGATCAGTAAAGAAATCTGGAGAATACATATGATAAAATTAATAATACTTGCTGTTTGAGCAATTGTTCATTTATTTAAAAAAAAATCTCACTGTATATTAGCATAATGGGTTTGTTTGTTTTTTGTTTTTTTTTTTACAAAATGATGGTAAGTAGGATTTAACAAAGACTGTTCAATATGTTGTACTGTTTATCTTGAACTGTGTGGATGAGAGGTCTTTTGTGGAATATGCATATAAAGCATTTGTATGTGCATGGTTGTTAATGCATTAGGTTGAAGATGCCATATTCCTCCAAGGCTATAGATGCAAACAATCAGTAGGTGGATCTGGTGTGCGCAGAGAAGTAGAGGATCAGGAGACATTGGGGTTTGGTTTTGTTTGGTTGTGTTTTTAATACATACAGCCTTTATGGAAATGTATTTAAATGATTGTCTGGATCTTTTTTCCATTGTTTGTGAATCCATTGAGCCTGTTGTTTGTCCAAATATTTTATTGCCCACAGTGCTAAATGGAGAGGGCAGAAATGGCAGACAGTTTTTTATCTAAAATTTTAGTAATATGATTGCTTTTTGGGATTCATGTATAATCCATCCATGCCGTGAAACTGGTGGAATGTTTTGTAAATATACTTTTGTGGTGTGTATTGTCTTCAGTGGTATCTAGAATTTCATTCAGGACAACCTGATCTGGTTGGAGATGTTCCTGCTCCTTGCAGGACTAGATGACCTTTAAACCTCCCTTCCAACTCAAACCATTCTACGGTTCTAACTTCACAAACAAAAAACAAGCACTGTCAATGCAGTTCAGTCGACATTGCTGGGTTAAATTACGCAAAATATTTGGATAGTGAAAATTCCAATAAGCACTGAAGACAAAAAAAAAAAGGATAAATAAATGTAACATCTGGGATATTCACTGCACAGACATGATAGTACTGTGAGGAGAGATGTATCTATAGAAAAAGAGGAAAGAAAAATTGATCTGACCTGTCTGATGTTGCTTCATAGGTTTTTCCATAGTATTATTCCAACTCTGCAGCTGCCAATCATGCTCTGAGTCAAAGTAAGTTAATGTGGCATACCTTTTAAAGGACAGTATTTTGCAATGATTGTCTCTACATTTTTGTGATTAATCCAATCAACTTTGTACTTCTCAAGCTCTAATAGTTTATAATTCTTTTTAGCTTCAAGAGAACTCAAAAGCACAAAACTAATTTAGCAAGGCAAAAAGTTGAAATTAAGTTATTGGGTATGCAAGATCTTTTATAGTCTATCAAAACTATGTGACTTGGAAAGCATCAAATGCTATTTTTGTCATTTATTTCCTGTGCTTAAACTTAATTACAGGCAGAAAAAACGTCCATGTGTCATTTGATGTACCTCTGCAACAGCATTGTTAATATAAGTACAGTGTCTAAGCATTACATCATTTACTCTAGTCCAATAAACCATCTCTTTTTGTGGACATTGTATTTTGGGTAAATTTGTAAATTTTGGGGTGGGAGATGGGAGTGTATTATCCAAGGGGCCAGCTGAAAGTACAGAAGAAGTTGTTATTGCATGCATGCACTCTCTCTATTTTTTATTGTGTAAATAACCGAAACTGATGAAGACTCAGGCACCTCAGAAGTGACGTTGTGATAGGATACACCTGTTCATACACCTTGAGCTTCTTACCTTTCTAATTGCACCATGGAGCAGATACCAACAGCGAAAAGATTGCTCAGGAGATACAAAGGAGATCACACGCAGTCATTCCTTGACAACTAAAATTGATAATTGAAGTGATAATATGGCAAGAGGTGTATTTGAAAGGTATAATTAGGCAGGTGCCAAAGTATGTAAGAGATGGGAACTCTGAAGGGCGTTTGCATGTTTGTTAGCAGCAGCATGCCACCTGGAGTTATGTACCTACAGGAATCCTGCAGAGAGTACTGCGTCTCCATCTCTGGTACTAACAGGTCCAGCAGCTGCACAGTTGATCTATTTAAAAAAAAAAAAAAAAAAATCATATTTTCTTGACAGGCACAGAAATGCAAAAAAACCCCTCTACTCAGAAATGAAAAAACAACTTCTACCAGACAAATAAAAGTGACCTATCCACAGCAGTGGCACTAGTAAAATTAAAGTATAAATTCTTGTGTAAAATGAAAATATTTCCTTCAGAACAAAGTCCTGTAAAAGTGACATTTTTCTTACATGTTTAAAAAAATTCACACATTGAAGTTTCTAGATGTAGTATGCTTTGACAGTGTTGAAGAAGGCCATAGTAACAGCATACAACTGTATGCTGTTTAAGTGTATGCAATACAACTGTATGCACTGTATGAAGTGCAGCAAGTGCTTTTATTATGCATGGTGTGAAGTTGAAATCCTCATTTGTAGTTTAGCCGCGGGTCCAAGATATAACTGACTTACTGCAGTACCTTATGCCACCTTTCAGCTGTGTAGGATTCTTATTCACTCTGGTGGGTGCTGTACAGCAAAACTTGCAGTGCCTGCCCTGAACACACTCCAAGGGGGCGTAAGATTTGGTGCCCCTCATGGTTCTTCATGGGGTCCATGCAAGCAGGTTGGACCTGGATTGGCATTCAGTGATCCATACTGGCTGGCGTTTCCAAGAAGGCAGAAAATATTTGTCTGCACAACAGTCTGCAAGGTAACGCAAACATATTTTACATTTTATTCCCACCATGCAAATCAATGTAGTGCCTCTTTCAAGATTATATTAATCTGTTGCAGAACTAAAAGGTGAACCATAGAAACAACCCTTCCTGGGGAAAAAAACTTCTTTAAAAAAAAAAAAAAAGTATGGATTTTGTTACTTCAACATAACACGGTAACAGTTGTCATATGATATTTTGGACAGATACAATTATTAACATGATAATTCTGTGATCTCTAAAATAACCAGCATATTTGACCAGTCTGCTGCAGTCAGACATCTGTAATGACCACATCCCAGATGATATAAATTCTCACTCAGGTAAGAGAAGTTGAAAGAATTTTTTTTTCCTCTTGTTCCTGAAATTACAATGAGTGTGTATTCTCTATTGTAGGAGCCAAACCAAGCATTTTCTATGTATAAAAGCACAGACCAGTTTGAGGAGGAAAAAAAAATAATTTCATCTGCAAAAACATTGCAACATGTTGCAAATAATACAGTTAATTACTGTAAATAAAATCCAAGAGGTGATCAAAATACTTCTAATGCCATTTTGGACAGTGATTTCCTTAATATAACCACTTCATTGGCATGTCTTTTTATTAGACACAGAAGAGGAAAAATCTTCCAATCTTTAGGACGCCTTTTAAAAGGGAGTTGAAGAAACAAAAACCTGGTTTTAGGATCTGTTTACATTCATTTCATTGTGGAAGATCAATTATTTTACAGAAAGTGACTTTAAAAAAAGATAGGGCTGACTGTTCTATAGAGCTGCCTATGTTCTTTATTTTTTAGAAGTAGGCTTCAAGTTTTAGCATCTCCATATTGTCTTTCCGATATTGGCCCCACAGCAGAAAAATACATAGAAATGTTAAAGGAGGCATTTGTGAGATTCTTTCCTATGTAAGAAGTCTTGAAGGTTTCGTTTTGGAGAAGAGGTTTAAGGCATAGGCTTAAAGTCCTTCCTACAATCAGTTGTGTGTTCACCCCTTTTGGGGAATTTGAGAAAAGCACTTGTTAGTAACATCATCCCTTTAGGATCTGTACGCTATTCTTTTGAAATATCACAATGTTTTGGATTCAACATCAGCAGATACTACAGCCGATTTTGGAGTTGATTTTTTTTTTTTTTTTCAAATCTGCAATAGTTCCAGCACAAGCATTTTACAGTGCTGCACGTAGAACATGTAACCCGGTGCAATTACACAGTTCCGAGGCTAAACTGTTCCTTATTTACATTTCTCTTTCAGATATTTGTCTTGCATAATCAAAGTAAAGCCCTGGGAGGTTTGAATTCTGCTCACTGTGTGGTTTTGACTGTGGGTACAAGTTCTGTAGTCTTTGAAACTGTGTCCTGTTTGTATTCCTGCAATGTTTGTTGCTGAAAAGTTGCTGTCGCTATTTCCATGGTCCACATTCCCTGAAGACTAACAGGGCTAACATGATGGTCAATGTAATACTCGGCACAAAAATATGCATACAAGGTCAGAAAGATCAAGAAAGGGGGAAAAGACTGAAACTTGGAGTTCAAGATCTTCATAGTAACAAAACCTTAGACTTCTCCTCAAGGTCTAGTAAGATTTCTGGGTGCATGATTTCTTAGAATTTTTCTGCTGTTGAAAGCTTTAGTTTAATCAAGGCTCGGTCAGGCTCCAGCCTGTACCCTTCTGTGTGATCCTGCTCAGAGGAGGATACAATACTAAAATAGCTCTCAGTGAGGAAATTTTGCTCTTTACAATGTAGTGGGGACATGGAGAGAATCCCCGATTAAGTCCTACCTCTTTCACACGGATTTCTAAAAAACAAGTGGAAGTGCCAAGAGCTGCGCTCTCTAGGGAAGTGAGTTCCACGCTCTTAATTTCGGGAGCAGATCTTATTCCAGTCTCGAGCCACATTTTCACAGGCTTTGCCACTACAGTGAACATCTGGGAAACATCTGCCATATTATGAAGGCTTGTAAACACTTGTATAATCCAATAATGTGTACTTGTCTCTGCAGAGTATTGCCACGGAGTAATTTTGTTTCTGAAAAGAAAGCTCTCAAGTCTTTCCCTGTCATTAATCCCTTTGAAAGGAAGAATGGGAATCATTCATGAGGTCTGCACCGCCATCAAGTTGACTGACAGAGAGGAGAGAGTGCCCACTGTTCCTTCCTTGGAAATCCACTCGGGAGCCCTTCACAGCAGAGGGGAAGAAAATGCTGTTTGATGTTCTCGTTGACCATTGAGGGCCTGAACTCCAAAAAGGTTGTTTGCCAAGAACAGGAAGTACTGTATCACATTGTAATGCCGGGCACGGGAATTCGCACTTGACCGTTGGCATGTTTAGGGCTTGCCTACGGTAGAGAAATTTTCGCTGATTATTTCTAAGCAGTCAGAGCAAATGATGTTAGTTTGCCGAGGAGCCTACCACTGCTGCTGATAATGATAAGCAGCTCAGAGATCTGCCAGGAGGAGATGACAACTCTTAGTCTTTGCCCATTTATCTCAGGCAATCTTCATCTCTCTTCTGTATCAGTTGAGCTTATTTAGTTATAGAGGTTGTTAGTCATCCTGGAGAAAAACCTTTGCTATCAAATCTACTGGTATCTTGCTGGATGTTTTTCACTATGCGGTGTTGGTAATTTTTATGTAAGAAGTTTTCTCTCCTTCAGTCCGCAGATATCAAATTAGCAAAGATGAAAGGTCGTCATAAGAAATAATCTTGTATGAAGTATCTTGCTTTCACTTAGGCAAGACACTGAAATGAGTCCAAAAAAAAAAATTCTGTTTTCTAAGTCTCTCATTGCAGAAGCCTGAATCCAGACTTGCACTGCTCATGTTACACTAATGGTCTGTAGCCTTAGGCTCTCATTTTACTCATTTTATTTTTCCTAGATACTTGGGGGGCTACCTTGGAATTGCTGTTGTTTGCTGGGAGAACCTTAAGCTAAATTTATTTTCAGTTCCAGAAAAGAATTGTTCGTTATTCATGTTCCAATAATGGAAGCTAATGATTAATTTCCTCTGAGTTTTTGTAACTTTTTGCCTATTTGTGTGAATTGCAGTGCTGGATGAGTATATATGGGGTTTAGGCCTCTCTCTCTCTCTCTCTCTCTCTCTTTTTTAAAGATACCTATGGGTGCTAAACCAACTAGTAAATGCTAAAGCTAGCAAACCTAGGATCATTCTGAAACTCCTGATGGAAGTTTGGTATGAAATCCTGGTCCAACTAATGTCTGCTAATTTCATCATACCATTTGTTTTTTGTACTAAGAAGGAAAAACTAGGAAACCTTCAGAACTACATAGGTTAGCCATTGCTGCTATTCACAGTAGTCAAAGCTACAATAGTAGGAAGAATTGTCCCCTAATAACACTGGGAAAATCAAAATCAAATTAGAAAGTAATTTCCCACCCGGAACAGGACTAACATATCCCAGACTCCTGAAATCTGTCCTATATTATTGCTCTTTTTCTAATTAGTGAAATGACACTAACTGGAAAAATTACATTGTTTGTGAACTTACCGAGTTTCATTCCTTTTTTTAAAGGTTAATTTAAGGTAGAAAATCTTTTCGTAACCACTGAAGGAAAAGAACAAAATGAAATTACCATTACCCAGGTAACAGTACTAGAAATAGATGCAGTGTTAGTCAACTTCGCGTGTCCTCCCTGCCGCGTGAACTCAAATGCAAATCTGTTCTGTTTCGAGCACAGCAGTGGCCTGACTTCCCATGGCTTTGTGTGCACATTTCCCCAGGGAATAAGCTGTTCAGCAGCCTAGCTTTGCCAAGGCGATATCCCGGAGCGGTAGGAGCTGAAGCAAGTGAGTCATGACTGCAAGACAACAGCATGTGATGCAAGACGCACAAGACAAAATGCTGAGAGATGCAGTTCGGGACTGAGAGGTTTATTCCCGCTGTCAGGAAAGCCCTTGTTCTTTTCCAACTGTTACCATGTTTTATAAAACAAATATACATAGTGTGGCATTTCTGATCCAAAATCTATATCAAACAATTTTCTCAAGGATAAATATTAAAAACTAGGTACAGAATTGTCTGTGAAATCACAATATTAAAAGCAATGAAGTAACACTGATTTCTTCCCTCTTTCCCCCAAAGTGCCTTAAAAATGAAGCAAAAGCAAAATGAAAACATTAGTATGTATTTCTCTAAAGCTGTTAGCATGACCACACATCATAGTGTACTGTATTGCACCGTAACTGCTTGCACGTCCTACTTCTTTGCCTGCCAGAGCAGGATTTCAGTTTGCTGCTAGAAAAACAAATGGGTTGGCAAAGAGGTACGTGCACTTCTGCCTCTTCAGTGCTTGTGAATGCTATTCAAGGACAAAAAGGGGTTGGGATTAAACTCCTGATAATAATGAGTTACTTTTCCCCAGTATTAGGTAGTAAATACTAAGCGCAGTAAGACTGCATCCTGAGGGTACAAGCATGAGCATCCAAAACAAAACTGCAAGCTGATCCCAGGCACTGTAGCTCCCTTAGCCAAGCAAAGGAGGCCTTCTGCTTCCTGTTCCTTAACTTCAGCCATTTTGTTAAATGGACACTGGAACCAAAATGCACAGATATCAACGCCAACCAAAATATTTGTGTACAGTTACTGGAAATTGCACCAGTATAAGGGGTGTTTTAGCTCAGAATTTCACAGCAGAGTGGTCTGGCATTTTTTTTTTTTTAAAAAAAGGGAGTATTTTTAGGTTTCTGAAGGAGATGAGGATCAAGAATATCATGCTATACAGTGCTGTTCAACTGTGACAACTTGTGACAGTGATATAGCATTTTAAAAAGAACTTTGTTATCACTGGCCTGTCTCTCATCTTGACACCAGCCACTGGTGTGTTTTTCATAGAAACAGTTCTGTTTACTTCAATAAAACTATTGATGTGAGGATTGTAAGATGGCCTGACATTTAGAGGCTGATACATTGCATGGTCTCTTCCCTGAAGCCCCATTTTACAAAAATGCTCAGATTACACAGAGTTTCAGCAAGTCAGTCATAGAGAATAGGTTCAATTGAGAGGTGTAAGAGAATGGACAGCCGACTGTTACTCTTCTGATCATGTCATCTCCTAATAAATAAAATTACCTCTTTCTTTTTTTCAAAATGGCTACAAGGCCAGGCCACTCTGGGGTGTAGGAAAGATTATGTAGGTCCTTGTTCCGCAAGTTTCAAAGGCCATTAAGAGTAGGGAGTACCCAGCAGTTTGTATGATTGGATCTGAAGTACAGAATTTCGCATACATCCTTCATTATTTACTGCCTGTTATGAGGGCTGTTTCTCTCAATTCTGTTTAAAGAAGCTGGGGCATATATGAGTTCTCTGCATTATAATCACTAGTGGAGTCAATATGGATTTAAGTCAAATAATTTTTCTGCAGGCTGTTTTTTCACCAAAGCTGAGAGCATGTCAGCCTTCCTAGTTTGCAATTCTATTTCATGCCAGGTTTTGGAGAAACAGCACTGACGGATGCTCTTTTTGTACTAGAGACAG
>WHYT01000560.1:8435-75053 GCA_009806455.1 Tetrax tetrax
AGGAGTTTGGTAGACAGTTTTTTTTTTTTTTGTCTTCTTTACACAGAGGCAGGTAGATGCTGCAAAACCGAGATCCAAAGACTTTGTAAACTGTCACAGAGAAACTTTGGAGATGGCTCATCCACTGACAGACTGCTCTGGCACAGCAGGGAGACCCGGATGGTAAGTCCTGGTGTAAAGTCTAAGTCTCACAGCACTTACATAGGGGATCTACATGAGATCTGGATAATCTCTGAAAGATCTCCTCTGCTTGACCTGTTCTCGGTCACTTCTGCTGTCCCTGCCTTTCAGCAGAGGTGTCTGTGGATGCTCACCCTGTCATCGGCTGCCTGACCCTCGGCGTTGCTGCACTGCTCTTATTCCTAGCTACGGAGACTGAGCTGTGTGATTTAATGCCGTCACCACCTCGGGTAGGAGCTGCCCTCCAGGAACACTACGTGATGAAGGCCACGTGTGTCTCCATCACCTGAGTGCCCTCCAGAGCAGGGCGAGCTGCTTTCTTCTGCTCTGGGCACTGAGAGGACAGGATGAGATTTTTCCACGTTGTAGCCTCAGAGAGCAGTTTTACACTGGGAATTACATCCAATCCTGCTTAGCCTGTACTCAGGGACAAAAAATCTCAGGGAAATAAAGTCTCCCAGGAGTGGGGCTGAGCCAAGGTGCTGCTGTGCAAATGTGGTGTGGCCTGTGCATCCCTTTCTGTCTGAACATTCATCCCTGTCTGTCTTGCATTCACCAGCTAAAGGGCTGCTAAGCCTGGTGCAGCGAGCGAAGCAGAGGAGTGGGACCACCTGCTGATGGAGAGTGTGGTTGCATCTGTTCCAAAAAATCAGAGGAAATTCAGGGAGGTGAAGTATGAGGTTTCTTTAAACTAACTGGATCTAGCCCAATGAGCGGAATTGGCTTTTTTGATAAGGAGCTGGAGTAACTGCTTGGAGTCACTAGCTGACAAAGCGCAAGATGAAAGGAAATAAAAAAACTTACAAGGTGGAAAGGAAGGGTCTTTCTGAAGCCTCCCTAAGTCTAATACTCCGCATGTCCAAAAAATAGGGCAGAAAAACTGCGTAGGAGAGACTGGTACTTCTCTCTACTGGCAAAATTAGCTCCTGTATAATCTAGTAGGCTGGAGAAATCTGCTGCCATTCAGAAGGTGGGAAGAGAAAAGGCCTGGCTAATGCTGTCTCTTCAGCAGCTATTCATAGATTGTTTGAAGGAGCCTGATGTTAGCGTTAGCAAAAAAACTATCCAGGCTTAGCTACGTGGCCTGACCCCATCTGGCAGCTGAACTACAGAAGTTTCTCAGAAACAGCAGTCAGTCTGTTTAGCTTTGTCAGAGGAAATCAGAGCAAGCGGGCAGCTCACACTCCCACAGCTACAAAAACTTCTATGGTAAGAGATTATATTGGTTAAAAAAGATCTAGAGGGTTATACTGTCTACTGAAAAATTAGCCCTAGTTTGAAGAAGCTTTACTGTTTTTTATATAGCATTATCTTTCCATGCGTGGCAAACAGGCCAAATAATTATGATGCAAACTGATTCTCCGTAGGATAAATGTATTATCGTGTTCTTTCTTCTGACTAGGGAAAAGTAATTTCTCGGTTAGTAGGGAATCAGAGGGGGACTTTACAACTTAACACTGAACAAAACTTTCGGTACAAAAGCCTAATTGATGCTTGTTTTGTGCAGCCACAGTGTCCTAGAAGCTGAGTCCTGATATCCTCAAACAAGTGTGAGAGTCTTGGCTGAGTTGAGCCTTCAGGTGATGCTGTCTGACTTTTTCTTACTGTGAGCATCCTCACCAGTGTCATCTCTCAAGCAAGGTTTTCTTAAAATGTTAATTCCAAAACACAAGAAAACTTTAAGTAGCAGACTATCAGCGGTGCAGGAGGAGATGCTAAGCAAGAGTAGAGGAGTTAACTCACTTCTCTCCCTGTACCTTGTGGTCTTCTTTATTGGTCTTGTGCTCCACTTCAGCAGCCTTTGATGGCCTCTTGCACTGTACAATCTTCAGAAGATTCCTCTCAGCCTCCTAGGAAATGTTCCTTCCCTCTCTCTCTTTAGTCTTTTCTGTGGGAGGAGATTTCTTGCCACGATTAGTACCCTACTCCTGCTCAGCCTGTGATTATACATCACTCCAGAAACTCCTTGCTCATTTTTTTTTTTTTCCCAGGGAAGGCTCTGTCACTGTGTTTTTTTCCAGAGGGCTTTGCCTGTCTAAAATAGGAAGAGCTGTGGTAAATCAAACTGGTTGCCTTCCCAGACACTGCCTTTCAAACAAAGCATACCGCACACACAGAGTAAACTGCAAAGAGATAAAACACCCCCTTCACAAGGTGTATTTTCTGTAGGATATAGACACAGCAGCAGAAGAGAGAGCCCAGCCACGGGAATCATCTTATTCAAGAAAATGACTTAACCGCATAAAAAACTTGCAGAAGTCTCAAAATGATAAGCAGTTGATTATAGTTTCTGTGTTTCTTCGTTCAAGACCCTGATTCAGCTGTTGTTCAGCCTGTGACTTCCAATTAGGGTCTGCTTACACAGTGTGTAAGTAAAATCAGACGAATTGTTATCCCTGAGGAGGTGAACACCTCCCTCGTTATCCTGGCTGGAAGCGGGAGCCTTGATCTGATCTGAGGCGGGGAGGCTGCGCTGGCCTGATTCATAGTCCCCTGCATGAACACGAGGGACGGAGCGGATTAGTGGTTCTAATTACTATTAATAACTCAGGAATGGACAAGCCAAAAGCGCTGAACCCAAAGTAAAAAGTGTGATCCAAGTGCTCCTGAGCAGCTTCATAGAGGAGCAACAAAGCTCTCACTTACGCAAAGATGTCCTCAAGCCAATGCGTATTTTCACAAACCATTTATTCACCATGAAGTCTTCTTGCATGTGTAGACACAAATTTAAACAGCAATGTGTAGACTGGCTACTAATTCTCAGCTTACATTTTCTGATTAAAATTGTTTATCTCACTAGAAACACAGGATTAACTCTCTTTCTACTACCATAGCATTCTACCCTAAATTCTGCTAAGTCATATAGAAATATCACCAGAAAAATTAAAAAGCAACAAATGAACACCTTGTATATGTGAAATGTTAAAAAAAAAAAAAAAAAGAAGAAATCATGACAAGTCAGGAGAAACTCGAGATATGACTTTGCATAAGGCAATCTTCTGGAAAATAAAACCATACAGATATGCTATTGCCTTAAATCATCTCTCTTTTCTGTCCCGCTCCTTAAATTGTGTCAGGAGATAAGCAACCCCCGAGGTCCAGCGTAAAATAAATGTGCTTCAGAGTCTTCCTTCTAGCCAGAGCACATCTGAGGCAGTACAGCAGAAACGGGATGAAGGAAGAAAAGAGATTTTTCTCCTTTTCCTGTTATCCATCAGCAAGGGGAGAGAGGTACAGCTGAATGTTTGTTACGGCATTGCCTTCACTGACTATGCAAGTTGCTGGAGCACCTGTTTTCTGTGGCTTTCCCTTTTTTTTTTTTCCTTTTTACCTTTCTGTAAAACAACAGTTCAGTTGGCACTGTGTTTCAAAGCTGCTGTTCGTCTCACAGTTTTCTGAAGCAGAAAGAATTCTGTTTTCTCTGAGCCATACCGACACAACGATGGAATTCTACGTGTGTTGTGTTAGAATAATAAGAACTAGAGAAAGGAAATGCTAGATATTTAATAGACTGACTCTGGAATTTAATTGCAACATGTAGCTGGTATTTAACAGGTGAGAGGCTCAGAAAGGCCAGCAGTGGGAAGAAATGTCAATGAAAAACTCAGGAGGTGATTGACAGGTATCTGTTGCATGTTGGAAGAAGAAAAGACCCCAGGTTGTACCAAACTGTAATATACTTCATGTACACCCACATTTCATTCTGCAGGAATAGAGTGAATCAGGCACAAACGCTTACTTGGGAACACCTCTCCTGTGTTTTTAGGAGGCAGGCTGTGCATTTCCTCTGCTAAACTCAAAAGTTAAGAAAATGGTAGCCTAATGCCTCAGAAATTCTCGCCTCTATCGTAGTCCTGTGTTTGCTGATCAGCCATCTTTGTCCTTCTGAAAACCTGGACTAAAACCATGCTGTTCTTCCCCTTTTCAAGGCCCTTTACCTTTAAAAGGGGACTAGAAGTCCTTGCACTGGTAACTCCCGTTGCCTGATCTTCAGGTTGACTCCAGCTCTGCAAACTCCCAACGAATGGCTATTTACACTGGCGAGCGACGCCGACACAGCCGTGTGAAAAGCTAGACCGGCATTAGCCTTACAACTATTTACATGTAACTTCTATTTTTTAACCGTTCAAATTTAGAACAGCTGAGATTTCAAACAGACTTTGAAAAGATGGCACTGAAATGATGTTTGCAGACTGTTTACTCTTCTCATATGATTTTTCATTTGTCCAACTGTCTTCTTCTATCTATCTTCTATCTTGAGACAAAGTCTGTTTTTCTGTAAGAATCAAACGACTTGATACACCGAATTGTTCAGCGAATATTCAAAGGGTATAAATAGACAAGAAGTGATTGCAGGAGGCTGTGTTTGATAAGGGCTCAGCCTCTGCCTCTACATGCTAGGGTAATACAAGATAGATTTAAAAAAAAATGACTGTTATATTTACACTGCATCTGTCATAAGCATTTCTCATGAGCTGCTAAATTATTCTCACTGAATTATTTCATGGTTAGACTATTAATAAACTTGACTACTTCAGAGTCTCAGAGATATAAAAACATTTTTAGAGACTCCTAGAATACCTCAGTCTACATTCAAAGATATTAGAGGCAGTACAAACCACCATCTGACAGCCCGTGAGTTTGATCTGTGTAACGTACCTGTGGAATTTTGCTCAGGAGTTTCTGTACTTGTGGATGACGTTGCCAAGCCATTATCCATCACATTTGAGAAGTCTCATCAGCCCAGTGAGGTTCCCACTGACTGGAAAAGGGGAAACATAACCCCCATTTTTAAAAAAGAAGATAAGGAAGACCCAGGGAACTACAGGCCGGTCAGTCTCACCTCTGTGCCCGGCAAGGTCACGGAGCGGATTCTCCTGGAAACCACGCTAAGGCATATGGAAAATAAGGAGTTGATCGGTGACAGCCAACATGGCTTCACTAAGAGCAAATTGCACCTGACAAATTTCGTGGCCTTCTCTGACAGGGCGACAGCGTCAGTTGACAAGGGCTGAGCAACTGATGTCATCTCCCTGGACTTGTGCAAAGCATTTGACACTGTCCCGCACGACATCCTTCTCTCTAAACTGGAGAGGCATGGGTTTGATGGACGGACCACTCGGTGGATAAGGAGTTGGCTGGATGGCCGCACTCAGAGAGTGGTGGTCAACGGCTCAATGTCCAAGTGGAGACCGGTCACCAGTGGCATCCCTCAGGGGGACCATGTTGGGCCCGGTCCTGTTCAACATCTTTGTTGGAAACATAGACATTGGGACAGAGTGCACCCTCAGCAAGTTCGCCGATGACACCAAGCTGTGTGGTGCAGTCCACACGCTAGAAGGGAGGAATGCCATCCAGAGGGACCTGGACAGGCTGGAGAGGTGGGCCCGTGCCAACCTCATGAAGTTCAACCAGGCCAAGTGCAAGGTCTGGCATGTAGGTCAGGGCAATCCCAGGCACAAATCCAGGCTGGGCAGAAAATGGATGGAGAGCAGCCCTGAGGAGAAGGACTTGGGAGTGCTGGTGGATGAGAAGCTCAACATGAACTGGCAATGCGCCCTTGCGGCTCAGAAGGCCAATGGCATCCTGGGCTGCATCAAGAGCAGCATGGCCAGCAGGTCGAGGGAGGTGATTGTCCCCCTCTACTCTGCCCTGGTGAGACCCCACCTGGAGTACTGTGTCCAGTTCTGGAGTCCCCAACATCAGAAGGATGTGGACCCGTTGGATAGGGTCTAGAGGAGGTCATGAAGATGATCAGAGGGCTGGAGCTCCTCTTCCGTGAGGACAGGCTGAGAGAGTTGTGATAGAACTAGGGGTAATAGTTTTAAAATAGAGGAAGGTAGATTCGGACTGGATAAAAGGAAATTTTTTTTTAGGATGACAGTGGTGAGACACTGTCCCAGGTTGCCCAGAGAGGCGGTGGATGCCCCATCCCTGGAAACATTCCAGGCCAGGCTGGACGGGGCTCTGAGCAACCTGATGTGGTTGGAGATGTCCCTGCTCCTGGCAGGGGGGTTGGAATAGATGGCCTTAAAAGATCCCTTACAACCCAAACTATTCTGTGATTCTATGATCCTATACCCTTTGTTAAGTTAGTCAGTCTAGATTAGAGAACACAAAGTGTGCCCAGGGATGGCTTATCCAGTATATCCATTTACACACTGGTCCCATGGACTGCTTGCAAAAGCAATCTTAAGTCCCAACATGAGCACATGGAATACAGTTCCTGATAATGCTGCTCTGTGGAATTTCCTGTGTAGCTGGGTACTCCGACAGTGAACAAAGATTTCACTATTTATCCTGTGTGTATATGTGTTTTCTTAATTAAAGTTTGATGCCTAATACTGGTATATTTACGTATGCGAGCATTTTTTTTTTCATGGTGGGAGCAGTCCCAGTGCATTAGCTGGCACTTTGCAAACAACTACGAACCTGTCTTTTGAGCGACGTTCTGGTGCTTGGTTGAACAGCAGGTATGTGAAATGACAGGCTCAGGTCTGTATTTGTGTCACCTCTCTGTTTTCATTTCCCACCCCCACACTTACACACCGATACTGTCTCATTCCTGTACGTGCACATTAACTCCATCAATCATGCATCCGTGACTGTACTCGTCTGTCTGTAATTTATGCAGTTATTCATTTTCCCTGGCTGTTGCGGAATAAATAAACAGGTGCATGTTTACACTTAACTCAACTGGGTGTGCCTCACAATATTGAAAAAGCAAAGCCATCCTAAGTGGAAAGGCCTGACAGTTTTAGCTCTTAGCTTATCATGCACGCTGACTGCTTAATTTGTACTGACTACTTAATTTCTAATACTGTAAAATCAATACATATAGTCTGCAAAAAAAGGGTTTGCAGGGATGTTGTAGTTTAGCCCCGCTTGGGACCAAGCTACGCAGCCTCTCACTCACTCCCCCCACCCTCCGGGGGAATCAGGAGAGATAAAACAAAAAGGCTTGAGGTTTGAGATAAGGACAGGGAAAGATCAGTGAAGTTACTTTTAGGGGCAAACCAGACCCAGCTTGTGGAAAACTATTCATTTTCTTAATATTAGTAAAACCAAAACAGGATAATGTGGAAGAGAATAAAATAACTTCCCCACACCCCTCCCTCTTCCCAAGTCTAAGTTCATTTCAGTTATCTCTACCTCCTTCCCTCCTCCAGCAGCACAGGGGGGAAGAGGGAATGGGGGTTGTGGTCAGTTCATCACGCGTTGTTTTACGCCGCAGCTTCACAGTTGGGGAAGAACTCCTCACATTCCTCCCCTGCTCCATTGTGGGGTCCCTCCCAGGGCCACAGTCCTTCGTGAAACTGCTCCGGCGTGGGTCATCTCTTCCATGGGGTGCAGCCCCTCCAGAACGGCTGCCCCAGCGGGGCCACTGCCTCCTTCGGGCATCCACCCCCCCCGGTGTAGGGTCCTCCCCGGGCTGCAGGGGGATCTCTGCTCCTCCGTGGGCTCCACGGGCTGCAGGGGGACAACCTGCTCCACCATGGGATGCACCACGGGCTGCAGGGGAATCTCTGCCAGGAGCCGCCTTACTGCTCCCCCTCCTTCACTGACCTTTGTGTCTGCAGCTGTTCCTCTTGCAATAAATTCTTCACAACGGGCAGGCAGACATCGCTCTGTTTCTCCTCACATCACATCTCCTCTCCACTTCTCTCAGCCAGGCCGGGCCAAGTTGGGCCCAGTTGGCTGCCCGGCGGGAGGCCAGAGGGTGAGGCCTGCAAGGCCTCGCGCCTCCCCCTCTCTGACCCCGCTCAGCATCTTCGCATCTTCACCTCTTCTCTACTTTTTTTTTTTTCCTCCTTCTTCAATGCATTTTCGCAGAGGCGTTATCAGGGAACGTTCTCCTACCAACTGGCCAGCAGCAGGTCTGCCCTAGGCCCGGCCGAGTCCACTGAACAAAAGAGAGCGACTTCCAGCAGTTTCCTACAGAAGCTGCCACCTTAAGCCCCCCCTCACTAAACAAAATCAACACAAGAGAAAAGAAGGTTAAAGGATGGTTATATTATATGATATCTAGACACAAGAGGTGCCATATGGGAACAGATCAAAAGTCCATTTGTCTCATTATCTTCTCCCTGATAGTGTTCTGTAGGGGATTTTCAATGGGAAGAACATATCAAAAAAAGGCATGTATGAATTCTCCCCTAGAATTCCTTTCATATTCCAGAAATAAACTGTGTAAAATCTTCCTTTACTCTAGCTGGGAACTGTAAGCGTATTATTATGCTTAACAGGAGAAACGGTGCAATGTTCTGTTAACTTATCTAACCCCTTATGAAGTTACCTGTGGGCTTTCAGCTTCCACAACATTTTATGCCCGTAAGTCCTACTACATGTAATGTGGTCATCATATGTCCTTGTGAACCTGCTGTCTGATGGTTTCTTTGGACATCTGTCACTTCCACTACTTTTGAGAGAAAGCACAAAGTAGTTTCCTGTAGATCTGCTGTCTCCATACCATCCACATAAGGATATACTCTCTCATTCACTTTTTTTCCAAGTTGAAAACTCATATTTTCTGTAATTTCTCCTTCCAAGCAGCTTTGACCCCAGCTCATCTTATCCTATATTCTTTTTGAGGTGGAGTAATGTGTATTAGATCAGGGTTTCCCACTGTAAGAACACATCTGCAAAGGATGGCATAATGACATTTTCTAGCTCTGTGTTCTTTTCCAAAACAATTCTAACGTCGTGTAAAAAGTTGCAAAAAAGTCACTTGGGCCTCCGCCAAGGAGAGATAAATTTACTTCAGATGACTAAGTGCCATATGCATTATATTTTCACAAGCTTAGTTTTGAAGGTGTAGAGCGTTGCTGTGAGGCAACAGCCACAGTGCAATCTCCTCCAAGTTTATGTCTTCAACTTTGCTGAGTGGAAGTTCAGTATCCATAGTCTGAGACCACTGCTGTAAACCAGGCTACTTGTCCTTGGCTACTGATGATGAACTAGGCATACTTAGGCCAGGAACCTTTTTTCAGCTTTTCCAAGTCAAGAAACACATAATACAGTCAATTATAGTTAGAGAAAGTGATGTTTTTCCTGATAAATGTCAGAGGGAACAAAAGGGTTGCATTTCAAGCACCATTCTTTTGAGATATAGTCAGATATGTAGGCACAGAAAGGCAGAACTTTTATGTGTTTTTTTTTTATTATGAAATTCCATGCTTTGTGATGGTTTTCTCAGTGGTTCAATGCAACCTGGTAAAAAAGGTAACTGATATTGCATTTCTAACTGTCCATTTTGGTGGTCTGTGTGCTGTACCTTGGCTTGTCAACTCTTTGTAGTCAGACGCCAGGTGCTTTTTCCTTGTTTCCTCCTTTGAGTTTTGGTGATACAACCCACTTTTCTCACAATATGCTCTGTTTTCACTGTAAGACTGCACGACCTATCCTCAAGAACTCTCCCAAATACAGAAAATAATTACCTATGCAATGTACTGTCATAACAAAATTATGATTTACACAATTATGTTTATCCTGCAAATATAGTACCTTTAAGTTTTTCTCACACAGTGAAATGTTCTCTTACATTACTTCTTGTCTTCAAAGAAGTGAAACCTTCACAGCTAAAGGTGCTCAACCATGGCCCCCCAGAATGAGGCAATATGTTTTCTAGCCTAAAACAACTTCTGTGTCATTGTCCACAGAAGTACAAACAGATAATTGAAACTGAAAACTCTGGGCAGGCTATGAAGGAATCACAAACAGAAGCACAAAGACAGAACAGGGTAGAAAGGACAATTAGAACGGCACACCTGGCAGCTTTCGGAAGCAATGTACTCGTTTCAAACTGATCATTCGCACAAGCATCCCTGTGTTAGCTTCGAACTATCTCTAGCAATTAAGGTGAGGCAGCATGGAACCAAAGCATGATCCAAAATCTGCTGTAAGAGGAGGAAGAAATACCACACAACTGTTAGCCATAATGCCTGCTAATAACAGCTAAAGTTGTCTTGGATATGTTTACATGAGAACGCAGAGAACGCAGCATAGATTTACCTACTGCAGGTACTCTGAATACTCAGTCTAAAATGTCAAGTGCAGTGTATGAATACAAAATAAGCATAGTCTGAGTTTGCTACAGCTAAACAGTTTGAGCTTCCCAAAATCAGGGACTCCAGAAAACTGTAGTCCCATTTATATGCAGGTGGGAGCATTCATGGAGCAGGTAAAGCTTTGCTGCATTGGTCTGCAGTGGTAAATTTCCACTGAATTAATGAGGAATAGGCTATGTTTGTCACTAGGTCTGATCATTTAAAAATCATTCCTCTTTGCTGGACCCTCTCACCACCAGTATTTTCCTGTGGAAACATAGGCATTGCATTTGAGGAAGGGTTAGGTGTGAATAGGTCACACTGACAATAAACAAAGGTATAAACCAGCAGTCTGGGCTCTCTTTGGTTAGACATACACAACAGCTGTCTCAGCATAGTTTTCCAGTTCTAAAAGGCTGCCACATTGTTTTTTTATTTCCTCCAGAAAAAAAAAAAAGGAAAATCTTTGGAAGGAAAGTAAACACTTTGGATGGACAAGGTAGGTGGGTTAGTTATCTTAGACCAAACACTTTACCATTGCTCTTCAGAATAACATATGTGAACCTGAAGTGAGAAAAATTACTGAAACTGAGAAATGGCAGACCTTCCCACTTCTATCGCAACACACGATTTTAACAGTTGATTAACAATACAGGTCACAGATTCTAAAGCAAAGTAATCAGTATGTGTATGGCTTTTTTTTTTTTTTCTGGAATAATAAATAACAAAACAGAGTATATAACAGACTCCATTTGCTAAGGAATTCCTTTTCCAGTGCAGGTATAGCATTATCAATATTAATCATAGAGATGACTGATTGCAGGAGGAAGTACTCCCAGATACAAACTCCCTAAGATTTCTGAGAGTATGACACTTTGACTCCACTTCCAGAAATATTTTCATTATCCTTGCCAATGATGACAAAAAATTATTTACTTGAGAAAAATGTATTATGTAATAAAACCAATGACATTTAATCTTCATTTTAGCATCTAGTTATTATGCTGTGTTCAACACTGTCATTAAAAGCAACAGGTAAATAACAGAGCAGCTGTTTTCTTTCATAAACAGATTTAGAAACTAGGCCTTGTAATGCTATTTTTGAAATTGCCGTGTTCACCAAGCACCTTAAGTTATTAATAGCTTGTCTGCCTCTGGCGTGAAAAAAACCATCTCGTTGAATTAAAGTGATCCTTGTATTCTTGGACTCCAAACCTATAAATGTTAGCAGGGAAAAAAAATTAAACAACAAAAAAGTACACAAAAGGAAATAGATTAATTCTGACGCAGTCCCTATGAAGTTATCATGTTAAAGAATATAAATAAAACATAGACACAACGATACATGATTTTGATATAGAACATGCTTTTTTTTTTGGTGGGGTTTTTGCATGGTTCTCTGCACAGGGAGAAATTGCGGGACTTGTATATACAGGAGCCTGGATTCTCTGTCAGGGACTAAAAAAGCCAGGCATTATCTCACCCAGTTCCTCTGCTCAGACATCAGGGCCAGATTCAGACAGCCTCGTTCAAAATGACACTAACTTCCAGAGCAGTAATGCAGTTTCTCCAACTTGGCGGGATGATGTGCGGTGGGACACTAACATTTGGGAGGCACAGAGATGCTCAAGGCACCACAAAAAGGTGCTTAACTTTCTAAGCAAGCACAAGTGACAGGCAGAGGGACCTGGAGGTGACTGCTGGTTGTTAAAGTGCTGATTCTTTCATGTGTTACAGTGCAAAACAGTGAAAATGGAACATTATTTAAATTAATTTAAAAAAATGCACCACAGACACCATATCACTAAGAAAGCCAGTAACTTTACTGATTTGTCTGCAAAATACAAATTATACCTTATTTCCAGCAGGAGAATCTTTTGAAATTTTCCCATTTTTGTTCACTACAGACAGCTGAATTAAGTCCCTTGAGATACACAGATGTGGTTTAACTTAGTTATAACATCTTGTCATCTAGTGGCGACAAAGTCCAGCTTATGCCGCTGTGAGCCTCTACTTTAATATTTGTTGCAAATGCTTGTATGCTCCCATTTACAAGCTATTTTGTTATCACCATTGTTTTATGGAAGCAAATCCCCATGAAAGAGAAGAAAAAAAAAAAGAAAAAAAAAAAAGGATACAACAAACCATCTGAAGCAATCCAAGTGTAATGCCTGCGGTAACCCAGGTCTGATATTAGTTACTCCACAAAAGACTCTGGTACTGCATTTTTTTATTTTATTTTTTTTTTTAAAAGAGTTACTTAACTGACCTTTTTTGAATCAAACTGAGGTACGGATCAGTCTGAGGTATGAGCAGGGAAGGTAGAAATGCAACACCTGATTATGAAAATAATCGAACAGATACTTTAGATGCAGAAGGTCTGTGGCTCAAAGCTTGGATTGCTCCACATCTTTGGTTAAAATATATTAACAAAAGCCTTTTATTACATCTACAGTCTGAAGCATTCTAACAGACACCAATGTTCCATCAGTCCTTCAAGAGACCTGTAGTGGCAGGAAATTAATGCCATATAACTGACGACATCACAGCAGATGGCACAAACAGGAACAGATGAAGTATGCCATGTTTAGGCAACAGCCTTTATTGAGGTTTCAAGTGGCTTTTAAAAAATTACAAAGCATTTACCTTCAAGGCGAAGGAAGAAGGAAAACAAAACAGCTCTGTTAGGACTATAGATAAAAGAGGGTATATAGGATAACACATACAATACAAAAGGGTTGACATCCTTGAAAACAGTCTATGAGTTCTTTTATTCTTACGCTAGCTTTACCTGAAAAAGATCTGAGGACAACAGATATTTTTATATTATTCATTAAAAACTGCTAAATTCCTCTTCTGGGAAAAATATAAGCCATTTTGTTATAAAACACAACTTTTGAAAAACACTGAAATGACAGAAGCTTTACTGCGAATGGCTCAATGCGTACAATATACAGGTTGTGCAGGTAGGGTATATCATATAATTGTCACCAGCAATTAAACACTAACTGACAACACCTTTTAATAGAGGTTAGCTTAGCTATAACGGTACTTGCAGATGTCTAGAATGCCACTTCAGGTGTTTGAACTTACAATTAAGAATGTTGCCTAAAACATTATATAGCATGAGTTAAGGTAAAGTAAATGTTAATACTCTTTCAGGGCTCTGCCCCAAACTCCTTAAATACAAAGGAATCACACAATAAACCCAAATTAGCTTTGCAAATACAATAAATGGTAAGGTACAGATAAAGGAACAAGAAAGGTAGACAGTTATAGTTTACAGAAAGTGACTTCACAATCAAAGTTGTGCTTCTTATCATTAGATCAGTTTGCAAATATGCATTATCCCCCACAATTTTGCCAGTATCAGTTAGTTGCCCTCTGCAGCAGGAACAAGAGGGACGACTGGCATTTATTTTCACGTGATTCTGTTCTACTTGTGTTTATACAAAAATCACTGTCAGAGTTAATATAAATTGCCCAGGCAATACTTTTCACGCTACTTTCTGCTTAGTTACTTGCAGTAATATATTACACTGCATCTTCGTTAAATACGGTATCTTTCCTTTTTCATGCGTTGCTGAGGCAAATCGCAAGGTAAACTATTAATATGGCTATTCTTCATATATCAATAGACCAAATCCCCTTCCCCACTGACAAGTTTCTACTACAATACTGATAAAATTGTATTTTTTCTTGAAATTACAAGGTACATTTGTGATATATTTGCATATTTTTGACACACCAAAGTTTAAAATTCTCAGAAGAGAATATGAGTATAGGTTCATCTGAAGGTGAAGAAAGTGGTTTCAAAAACAGGTTTTTTTTTTTGTGTTTTAAAATTAATTATGGGCCCCATTTTATCTTTTTTTTTTGTTTTGCTTTGTTTTTAGGTTTTTTTAGGTTTTTTTAGTTTTTTTTTTTTTTAAACATGCGTATCTTTTTCTTTACCCTGCAGATTGCTACATGAATAAGATGGACGCATTAGTAGCACAGTATTCTGCTTAAAGAGCTTCCAGATTATGCACTAGCCCCTGCACAGCTGAGAGTGCCTGTAAGGCAGGCTTCTATAAAGTCATGATAAGTGAAAAGCGTATGTCCTAATGCACACTGTAGTCTGTTCATCGTTCTCTACTACAGCGAGGTACACTCGATCCTTGAGCAGTGCACAGCAACTGCATGTATAGGTGGGAAATAAAGCGTGGATTTCCCTTAACGAAATACTCTTGTGTCGATATTTAGCTGTCGCAGCTATATCCTTCATCATAGTGTCAGTGTATGTAGGTGAGAGCTGGAAGGACTCTTGGAAAAAGGAGAAATATTACAGTTTTACTATGGCACTAACATTTTGCTTAAACACTTTTTTTTTCTATTCAACAGAAAGGTTAAACTGAAACATTTCAATATACCATTTTCTTCTAATAAACAAGAGGGACGAAGAGGGACTTACAGAAATGATACATTCCCTCTGGTCAAGCTAGTTTAGCCAAAGGAACAATATGAGGCAGGAGAAAATGTGGATGCTGTATGCTGAAGCAAATCTTTCTTAGGGTGCAAATGCACAGGGAGCGCTGTTCAACAACGTGCCCACTGTGAGATGACGTGACCGCTGAGGTCTGTGAGGACCAGGGACCTGGTGGCCAACATTGGCTGGGTAAGACCAATCGACTTTTGAATGGCCCTTGAACTGATGACATCTCTAAGAGTTTTAAATCTGTGAGAGAGGGGAGTAATCTTCGTAACGGGTATGTTCGTGCTGATCCCCCCCCCCCCTTTAACTCTCCCTACTGCGTCTGCAAATATTCACCTGCACTCACGCAACTGACAGCCGTTAGAGCTGTACATCCCATCCCGACAGCCAGAATACCAGCTTCATTAATGAGAAAGGGCCGAGTTATGCCACTTCGTCATTTAATCCATGGAAAACAACAAGATACGCAGGACGTTAAGTAATAGAAGGGCCCTTAACTTGTTACAATGCACAAAACAGCATGAAAGAACTAATCAGTATATACAATGGATCGCAGTTCACCCAACTGATTGTAAAATGCTGTATTAAAATGATTTAAGTTGTTACACCATGGGTAAATTCTAACTTTTTACAGATCAGTCTCTCAACAGCTGACTTTGATCTGTAAAACGTATACCCAGTAAAAGAAAACTGAAAGAAAATAGTTAAATGTGCAACTGCACAAATATAATTCCCCACTATTAAGATAACAAAAACTTTTGCTATTACCATAATTATTATATATATTAGAAAGCTATACACAAGCATGTTAATTTCACAGATTTTTTTTTTAAAAGATTCTTAATATTTTATATAATTAGAAATACACATTTCAAAAACAAAACTTCTGCAAAGAGAAAACAGTTATCTTGGTTAGCAAAGCATGGAGTTCTTCATGGCTTAGGGTAGTGCTTTCTATACAAAAAGTCCTTTTTGTTTGTTTCTTCAGGACTGTTTAAAAGATCAGCGAAGCTATCAAGGAAAAAAGAACACATTTTGGCTTAAGGAAACTACAAAAGCCACAAATGCTTTGCAAACTCTGTCTTACTTTTTAATATGAAAATAAGCAAAATGTAATGTACATATTTTTAATATTTTTTTTTTTATTTAATAAGTGATGCAGACCCAGAATTTTTAAAATTAAATATGTTAGCCCTCAAACTCAACATTTTTCCAAGTATGGTCCTCTTTAAACGTTTTGATCCTTTTTAACTGAGTGCCATACTCTAATGATATGCCTGCATGTTTCTGAGCATTTTCGGTGACCCAGTCTCCTTCTAGCATCAACTCATGGCCACCCAACCGCTGGGTCTGTCAAAACATCTGTACATTTTCTATATGTTGCATAACAGCTGCTTTCTCTCTCAGTAAAGATCTGCCACTTCTGGCAAATGTTTTCCTTTTGTCTATTTACATGTAAATAACGTTGAACCTGCAACATGACACTATCTATTGTAACATACATTTTGCAAGGGAGCACAACAGTGAAAAGAAGTTAGCCTTAAAATCTATTTTGTACAAGTGTTCTGTTGTACAACTCAAGTGCTAAGCTTATCTCAGCATTTCTGTTTATCCTTATACTGTATCACTGAGGCAATTTAAAAGTACTTTTACAAAACAGAGTACCTGACTTTTTTTTTTTTTTCCACACACGGCACATATAATGCATATCGACCCCCCCTCCCCCATTAAGGTATAGCACACACACACTGCAAGAAAAAAAAAAAAAACAAAACAAAAAACTAATAGGTAATAATGTTATCATGTCGCCCATCCTTCAGACAGCCGCATGCGCTTGACAGAGGGGCTTTCCCTTTCGTCCGGCGAAGGTCTGGTGAGTCCAATGGGGGAGTGGAATTCGTTCCGGTGGTCTTCTCGGTCACTTCCATCGTAGGAACTGCTACAGCTGCTCAAACTGTCAACGGGAGATCTCCCCGCCTCATGGCGCGTGTGCTGTGGGTATCTCGAGGGTGTGGTGGTACGATCTCTAGGAGGAGAAACAGGTTCTGACTTGATGTTGAGGCTTTGAGTAGAAGGCAGGGAGAGATTTGTACTCTGAGATAAATGAGTGCTAGTGCAAGCTCTGTAGGAGGAAAGGAAACCCAGTTACAGACTGGAGGAGGCATGGAGCCCCCAGATATGCACAAACACTCACACAAAACACCAGTGTAAAGGCTCGCGCGGGGCCAGGGCGTGCGGAGAGCACGAGGACTGTTTTCTGGGCAGAATTCATGAATTCAGAGAGACGAAAGCATGGCGACAAACGTGGCGGGCTTAAGCGGGATGCCCCCTCGGTTTAAAAGGAGGTCTCGCTTTCCGACTCTCTCTCCTCTTTTTGACTCAAATGTCACAACAAATTTTGGAAGGCGAGCCTTTGCACTGTTGGAACCACCTGCAGGCTTCTTTACCACTAAAGCTTGTGTGTGTGTATGCAGCGGCTGAGACAGGGGAGGCACGGGCTTTCTGGCGGGATTAATCCAATTAGTTTGAATGCAGCCAAGTATTTTTACTGCTGCTCATTCTGGCAAGTGACTTCAGGTGCAAAACAGAAACAAAAGTTTGGGCCTTTTTTAGACCTTTCAAAGTAGAGTTGAAATTACTGGTCCTAGGATTGACATTAACAAAATACCACCGGCAGGGAAGGATTTAGGTAAGAGTTTATGGTTTAAATCTATGAATTCATAACTCAATCCCAGATGTTTTTGAACAAACTAGCAAAGAGAAGCTGAAGAGTAGTGGAAGATGTCAGAGGATTGTACTGTTTGCCCATAGGAGAGCTCAGCTCAGAGGATGCTCCAAGCATCAAGAGAAACTGCTATGCTAAAACTTTTTCAAAGGCAAGCTAGATCACTACTCTAAGTTCATTTTTTCTTCTGTGCCTTTTTTTTTTGTAGGCAGGTAGTGACAACGGGAAGCTGAAACGGGCAGGGAGGAGAGCGAATACTGAGAACGCGCTTTATTTCTATGGGAAAAATGAGAGCACTTGCATCTGCCTGATACTTTGTACAAAAGCACCACCTCCTGGTAAAACCTGACTTCTCCCTTCACTATTAAAACAGAGTTCTGAAGATGCAGTTCACATTATGTTCCACTTCAGGGAGCGTTTGCTGGGCTGAAGTTGGTCCCTAACCCCAGAGACACGGTTTCAAGGTTTCTAGCAAGGGGAGACTGAAGGCTGTGGGGCCAACAGCCCACTGGGCCTCGGAAAGTTTTAAACCCAAAGGGATGTGCAGGCATTTTTACTGCAAGCAGAAGAAATACTGAGATTTGCAAGTAATTTTTAAATGTGTAGAAGAAACAATTAAGTTTAGATGTGGTCTATTCATTTATCAAAACATTACACTTTCCTTGATATCTCATTACTTTACTTAAGCAGCATTTACTGTAACTCTGATGAAAGGCAAAATGTTGTTTTCTTTGCTTCTGACAGATTTACTGTGGAACTATATGGCTTCAATTTTGAATGATATCAGCTGCTTTTATCAGGAATTATTGTGGTCTTTAATAATGGATGGATCTTGTTAGAAACCAGAAAACAGGATGTTCTACCTCAAATTGCTTTTATCTACCCTTCATTCCTTTAGAGATGAGTGTAGCAACATTTGCAGCAATCCCTTTCATCAGTCACAGAGTTAGTGAGTAATAGCCCTCACACTAGCAAATGTAGGGAATATTTTTTTTTTTGCAAAGAGGACATTTTCTTTGCTTCTGTAACTATTAAATTAGCACGTATAAGAAACTGTAGATATCAGACTTTGTCATTCCAATTTAGTGAAATATTCCACTCTTTTCCTGAGAACTTGTTGAAAAGAATCCAACGAGAATAAAAAATATATATTCCTGGGTTTGTGGTTTTTTTTTTTTTTTTTTTTTTTGTTTTTGCTTTTCATTTCCAGTGACTTCATTTTTTAGTTGCTTAGGAGATGATAGGACTTCACCTGGGAAAACAGGCTGTCAGTTTAGCATGTATGATAAGATTACATATGATTTTAGATGCCAAGCTTATAGCTAAACCTGAAAGTCCTGTAATAGAGAACAGTGGAGCCTGGGGATTTGATGTAGAAGTGTTTGATATGAACAGATGACTTGTCACTTTGCAAAGCTGGGGACAGCTAAAAACCCAGTTAAAAACAACGATATTCAGTCAAATTTGTTCACACGGAACATACTTGCATTTTATTGTGTGACAGCCCCCAAAGGAACAAATCTAGAAGGGCGAGCTGCATTTTCTACAAAACAGAGCTAGTATTGGTACACTGAAAGTTGCTTTTTTTAACAGTGTTTCAGAAGCGAGTATGAGAACACATCTCTATAGATTCTTCTTTAGAATCCTTGTCATTCTTCAGCAGGGTTATGTAAATACCTGCCATACAAATCTGTGGCAGTTTAAAAAATGCTACAGGTTGATCTGCATTTTGGATATTTTTGTAAACTGAAAAAAGGCTCAGAAGGCATTTTGTCTGCTCAGGACTAAATTTGTGAGGTTTAAAACAATATAAATAAATTAAGGTAATTATTTTCTGTCATCATTCTTTTTTTTTTTTCTTTCTAAATATAGCCTTTTTCTGCTAAAACTATTTCTGAATTTTAATATGGTTTTGATGACTATAATTTACATTACTTCATTAACATTTTCTGAAACATTTTTAGAAGAGCCCCTTGTAAGCTAAAATGATCAATTACAAGGGAAACCTACTGTTAGACACAGATGTGAATGGTGAAATAGTGCACACTTAGGTGCAGTCTTTTGACCCATGTTCTAAGCAGACAATTCACCTTTATTTAGAATAGAAGCTGTATTATAAAAAATGATAATTGTCTGCTACAAAATAATTTCTCTTTGTGTATGCATACCTATGAGTGTAGAAACAGCTGTTTGTATATGTATCAATGTATATTTACACTGTTGGTTCACAGAATTATGTAATTTTGGTCCAGGTATGCTCTATTTTCATAATTTGAAACCTATTCACTGAAAAACAAACAGGTTCTGAATTTGGAAAATCCACAGAGAAAATAGAGCAAGTTACTTCAAAGGCTTGTGTATAATTATAAGCACTCAATAAGTGCCATGGAGTCCACTCATGTTGACGTAATCACCTTTTTCCATATATTATATGAAAACACTTAATTTTATGGGGACAATGAAGAAAATGAGTATTTCACACAACAGTTCCTATTGGCACTGGTATAGTGAAAATGTGGTTTGTTTAGAATACAACAGCCACATGGGAGAAATGCTGGTTCCTATCTGGGTTCATCACTGAACAACTACCCAGCGTTGCCGTGTAAGAGGTGGGAAGCAAGACAGGGTGCAAGGAGCTTGCAAGTGCAAGCGTAGTCCTTGCTGATGCCAGTGAGACAGGCTTCGTATGTGTCTGTGTCTATTGAACCTCCAGCTGGTCTGGAAGCTCATCACGCACAGACAGACGTGCAGGTCTGAGTAGGTGATGAGTAAGGACGTGAACATGCACCAGGCAGTTAGGTTTTTACACAGGGAGAAAGCGGTCTGTTAAAGGAAGAAAGAGCCTCACATAACTTTTATTTTATGCCCACACTTGCTTCTCTAAATTAGTTTATTTCCTCACTTAATATAATTTTCCCCTATAAATACATATAAGGAAGCAGTGAAAATTAAATTTAGTTATGTAACTGTAGTTACGCGCTAGTCTGTAACTAGGAGAATAGAGGATATTTTTGACTTGCTGGCAATGTCACCTTCCTCCCTCCTCTCTATTTTTCTTTCAGGTAAAAGCAAAGTTGCATTTTTGTATTTTTTGATCAATGTAAGAGCAGAATAACAATTTCTGTCTCACGATATTTTGATTAGTTCTCATACGTTAAAGTCTACACTTTAAAAATAAGTTTCTAAACAAATAATAATATGAAACTGAATCCTGGAACATCTTATTTGCAACGATAGCATAAGAAAAAAGGCTCAGTCCTAAATATATGAGGCTTTTATTCAAAACAAGGAAGCTGGCAGAACTGAGACAAAGTCACAAAACATGACGCCACTGCATCTACGTTTTTGAGTAAAAATGGTTCAATGGAGAATATTTGGCCATATCTAGCTATGGCTACTACCTAACCAAAATTAATCATTGCTAAGTAATAAGCTTGCTGTGAAAGAGTCACAGAACAAGTCAACAATATGCCTGGATTTGGACAATTTTTTGTTCGAGTGGGTAGAAGTTTGGAGAAACTTATTTTACATAAATAGTTATCTATACTGAAGATTCTTCAGATGAAATATCCTGACTACATTTCTCTGCTTGCATTTATATTTTAGGAAAGCCAAAATTTCACCTGTGGATGATACTTAAGGAAGAAAAGATTCTCTCTTAGGCTGGGAAATATGCATGAAAGAGAACATTTTTCATATAATGGACTTGTGCCTAAAAATTTAGATCATTTATTTCAAAGTTTGGAATCGACTTCCCTTCTGGTTAGCAGCAGTTAACTTCTGGTAGACTCTTTGGTCCATCTTAAATCTCAGATCTTCCTGTAAAGTCTACCTCAGATTGACAAGGACTGAATATGTTCTGTATAATTTCAAGTTTTTCAAATAATCCAAAAGTTAGCACAGGCCCTTTTACACGTAGAATTCAGTGACTAAAATAAAATAAATGCTCATGATTTTCAGATCAGATAGAAGACTTCTCCAGAACTATCAAAGAAGTAACTTTCATAGCTGAATTCATTTACAAATCACTGAAAGAATAATAATAAAAGTAGCAACTCAGAATGTATTCCACTAGTCATAGCCATTACACTTCGACATTCTGTGACATGAATTAGAAACAGATGACGACGTGTGACACATCTGAAAAGGCATGTAGTTAGTTTAGGATTTAATTTATTCTTTTTTTGGTTAACCAAATAGCCTTATTACATTCTTTGGTACACCACTGAAAACAATCAGCTTATTGTAAAGTTATACATTGATATGTAACATGTGAGTTTTCAATTTATTTGAGACTTTATGTCTTTAGTTGTACAGTTAGCCTGAATGTTGCCCCAGAAACAGTGCAAACTCAAAAAGAAAATAGAAGAGATGTAAAGGAAAGGTATTAAGATTATTTTTACTACCACCGTAACTATTTCAGTTGTATGTTTTTGGGTAGTTAGTATCTCTATATGCTTATTTATAGAGAAATGAGGTTTAAAAAGTTTGTTTCCTCTGGAACACTTGTATAGCTGTCCCTTAAAAACCCAAACTGTCCGTACATGGTAAAGAAATTACAGTAAGTTACAGAATGTGGTCAGATAAATTAGAAGGAGAATTTCGAAGTTTAAGCCACATTTATAGCATTAAATAGTTTCACATTATGGTAACCACCTTGCAAAAAAATTAGTGCATATGTGCAACACCTCTTTCTGGAAAAAAATGAGTTTACTTTTCAAATACATGTGAATTAAATTTCTCCTCATAAATACACTCAAATTCCTTTCACTTCTATTTTTATAAGGAAAACTTTTAAAATGCAAAGATGTCTAGTCATACCTTAGGCTCTACGTGGTGTGCAGCGAGTGCCTACGGCTTTACTCAGTAGAAATGGCAGATACTAGGATTTTTGAAAATCATACCCTTAAAGTTCACTTCAGTGAGCCAATAGGTTGCTTTTTCAATAATGCATTAGGTGACCTTCCTGTGTGAATTTCTGCACTTTTAAAAATCCTGAAATGACTGAGCAGTGTGCCTCACCAACTTTGAATAAATGTCTTGAAATTAGCCACTAGAGGGCAAGAACTCCTCCTCAACACAGGCAAATCACAGAGTTTTGTGGGCCTATGGGTCTTAGGCCTAATTATGTTATTTGTTTGTAGAAAATGTCTTTTTTCCAAACAAACCAAACTTGAATGCCAGAGCTGAGCAGACGGGAGTATGGGATTATGATATAGGGTTAAGGCTTTATCTCAGGTCAAATCTCATTATGTCACTCTTGATTAAAAATATTGAGAAAATTTTCAGGTTTATTGTACATGTTTGTACTATAGTAACTGGAAATAAAAAGCATAAATGACAAAATACAGCAACAGCACAATATAAGTGTTTCATCTGGTCTTTAGTAGTGAAATAAAATAGCATTTAAAGAAATTAAGAATAGAAAACGAACAGCAGTCTTCACTACACTACCAAGAAAATATCATAGACACAGAATATTTCATTTTAGCTACCTAGCAAACTTTTAACGAAATACACAGCTCCAGTTTTGGGAAATGGAGATCATACACATAGCAAGTATGTGCTGATACGTTGTCTTGATATATTATAGGTTTGAGATTACTGGGGAGATGGAAGTCACTGTAGAACAGTAAAGTAAAGGAAACGCTGCTTACCCCAATTGACTGAGGGCAGACGGTGGCATGTTATGTAGGTGTTGCTGTTGCCAGCCAGTCACAGAACCAAGATGGAGAGCACTGGCTGTATTAAACCCAGAGAGAGATGATATATCTGCACTGCTCAGAGAATATTCTAGGTTGGAAAACAGAAAAGACAATAATTAAAAGAGAATTAAAGAGGAAGCAATTAAACAATAACTAGCATCATAATTTTCACGTCACTTTATAAGCCTTTTAATTTTAATTACACCAATCACATTAAGCTGCAGCAGAAAAAGTAGGCCTTCCTCTTCCCTCAACTCATTAACTTGGGAGCAAATAATGCACTAATAATTATTCTGTAATTTAGCAGGGCATTTCTGGATCTGGAAGATCCAAAGCTTTCTTCACCTCTATATCCACCATAACTACAGATGCATTCTCACAGAGTCAAAGACTTGAAGAACACAGTAATATTTCCGTTATAGTCTTCCTCACGGAACTCAGCAGGCAGCCTGCCTCTCCCCATTGCATGTCTTCTCTGAGAGCACCGGGTCTGTACGCCGGCGTGGTCTATACAGCAGCAATGTGCAATGGGAAGTGGACAGGACCTCTTGCGGCTTCATTTCTAGTGTTTCCCAGGGAACTATGTGATATCCCACAAAGTTTTTGAACTCCATTTTGAAGCCAGTAGAGCTGTTTGCTCCCACTACCCACATGACTTTAGGAAGGTGCACTCAACTACGTGAAAATTACCTGTGGTATTAAGAGGCCTAAGAAATGTCTTTAAGTTACATTTGTTATTAAATGAATGAAAGCTGCCAAAGTGGTTTTCTGTTTGAACAAAATAGCTAACTTTTAAATAGGTACGCCTCAAGTTAATGACGGATACAGGATAAGTAAATGCAGTTGCAAAAGCATATCAGCCATAAATTTTTCACTTTCTCCCAATGAATATTAGCTAATTCATTAGTACTGAGACAGACATTTGTCAGCACCTTGCTCCCTCCCCCACCCTTTACATCTTGCACCCATACTTACCAGTACCATATGTTGTTGAGATGGCTGATGGGTATCCTCCCATCCCTTGCCCTGGTAGAGTAGGAGTTGCTACGGAAACCACTGGAGTAGCCAATGACTGAGCAGACTGGGAGTTATTTATCCTCTGATTCTTTTAAAGTAAAATAAACATATTATTGACTAGTTTTAAGTCAGTTGAGTGTATTAGCTTTCAGGGTATGTTTTGCGCATGAGAAATATAGGCTTGGCACAAATTTCTAGAAATTAATCATTTAACATGTGGCTTTTATGAACTCTGCCAACCCTATCATTTACAAGCCTTTAAGAGACCAGTTGTCACCATAGTAACCCATTACATCAGTATCTCCTAGGTAACTGAACTAGTAACAAGTAAGATTGCTTTTATTGCAATAGATAGAAGAACAGATCGTGTGAAAAACTAATGAAATATGTAAACTCTATTCCCATTGTTTTCCTTTTTACTCAAATGAAAAAAGAAAGAAATAAAGAAAAAAAAACCAACAACAGGGCAAAAGAAAACACCCCAAACCCAATCCTGCTGAATTTTATGTCTTGAAAGTGAGGGGCACCCTGAGACTGCCGAACAGTGAGCTCTTACCAGCAGATGGTGCTCTGACTACTTCATTTTTGTGCAATAAACCAAACTTCAAGAGCGTTAGGTAGCACAGCCGTTACGCGTGGCAGGATAAAATGACCAGCGAGCCACCAAAAAAAAAAAAAAGTCATAAGGCTGCACCATCTTCAACGGCACAAGTTTACAGGCTCTCAAAGCACCATCAATAAAAAAGCTTTATTCTAGCATGCAGAATTTGAATATGTGCAACAACTACACTTGGCCTTCCGTGTTGCTAGATTTCAAAAATTATGATGACTTTTTTGTTCACAAAATAGTTATGGTAAGGTTTTCCTTTTTATTTCAACCAACACTTAACCTACACAAATATCAACCATACAAAAGAACTGATTTTCTTTTCCTGATTATTAAGATGAACGTCACTACCACTTACCAGAAGCAGATCAACATCCTCAGACTGAGTGCATAGGAAAGGAGCATTAAAAATTAGTGAATATAAATATTTACCAGGATGCAGATTTCTAGTCTAGGGAATAGCTTCACCTGACAGAGGCAGCACATTAAACACTTTTCTAAGCGTAGCTTGGAAAAATAACATTTCACAGATCTCCTCTTTGTCCTTCTTACGGGATGTTTGTTTCAACTGTGAGGACAATCTATCCAGTTTTCAGAACCAGACTTTCTCTAAGAATTCATTATTTCCTACACAGCCCCAGTGACTGCAGACTGTGTTGCTATACCTGGTTTCGGGAGACCTGACCATTCACAGAATCCCTTGGAAAGTATCAGTTTTAAGGACCTTGGAATAAATTATTTGATGCAGACAGCTTGTCACTGCCTTGGTCGACTTTGAGCACTGCTCTCTAGGAGACTATTTGTTACTTATCCTCTCAGAAGGCAGCATCACATTTATGGGGGGGTTTAGTTTGGTGTTCAAAGTTAATTTATCATGTGTCAAGCTAAAGTAGCCAACTTGGAAGTTGTTTTAATAGTCTCTGTTACATAATGGAAAAATGTGTTTATAGTGTCACTTAAATTTACCATCAAGATCCTTTTTAAATTAAACTCACTTTTAAAACACTCATACAAGATTTACTTGCAAACGCTAACTGATTGCTAGAAGGGAACGACAAGATCCACTCACGACACCTTCACAATTCAACCTTCTAGCATAATAGCCTGCCTAAATGTCATTAATCCTGGCAGGAGATATAGCAATTTCACGCTCCTTTTTATCCTGCTCTGCCTATTTACTACCTCTTATCATTTTAAAATTTGGAGCCCAGAGTGATAGAGTTCAAATTAATTTATTTGTAGTTAATCTGCCATCTGCTGACAGTCTGTATGGCTAAATATTTAAGAAAAACATAATAGGTTAGGAATACTCAGGGTTAAATTCAGCCTTTATAACAAATTCAGGAAAGACTCTTCCAGCTAATAGGAAAGAGAGTGCAGAAGTTTAGACTCTGCAAGACACACTTTCTATTTTGCAACTCCATAGAAAAAAAAGGAGGAAGTTAGTATGACTTCATAAAAGCAAGCGAAAAGGCTCGATGTTGAGCCTACATCCTTAGCTTGATGTTGAGCCTTAAGGTTAGACAGAAAGACCGAACAAGCAAGAATGTGGAATGTCAGTTAGCTGATTTTAGTTGCATGAGGAGGCCTTGAAATTCCTAAATATCTCTTATCTGAAAGATAAAAAAAAAAGCTTTGAAAATGCATTACCACTGATGGCATTGTATTCTTGCTGCCAGGTGGAATAAGCACACGGAGATCTGGTTTACGGTTGTTCATTCCCAAATTCATCGGAGGCGGAGATTTTGCTTGCATATTCTTGTTCAAGTTGCCAGGTGAGACCAGCAGACCTGGTGAGTTGCGGGGATTGCCATATCCATTTCCTGTTTAGGTTAAAAAAAAAAAAGAGAAAGAAAAAAAGGAAAAGAAAAAAGAGAAGAGAATAATTATATACTCCAATGTATTTCTTAAGACTGAACACTAAAAATGTCAAACGAAAAAATTCAAAGTAAATACCTGTGCCATGTAATGAAAATACAACACATGTCTTATTTGGAAGAATTGGTCTTAAAATGCTTTATCTCCTGGCAGCTGACATCTCTGTGCTGTGCTGAAATTAACCTGATTATAGGATTCTGTTCACAGCAGTATGGTATATACTGGGATGGTATATATGCTATAAAGCACAATATACTGCGCGCTCAAAGCAGCTAAGATCTAACATTTGCCTTTCATGAGAATCAGGAAAAGTCAGATAATCTTATGGCTTAAAAAAAAAAAAAAAAAAAGTCAAAGCTATGCTGTGTTTTCTCAACAACTACAGAGGATTCTGCCTTGCCTGACTCAGCCCTTTCCAGGTCAGGATTTTGTTTTGTTTTTAAACAAAGGATGAGTATAGCAAGGCTATAATTTCCAGAAAAGGCAGGGGGAGGACTAGGAAGACTCTTAAATGTTTTTGGCTCTCTTTCACCACGCGTTTTGGACCTGATTCTGTCAACACGAAAGTCAATGGGAGCAAGAGCATGACCTTATTTGGGAAATACCACCATATCTTTCATCTCCATCTCTCTGCAGGCCCCAGGACAATTCTGACAGGCAAGTGCTCCTTTTTCCGAAACGGGTTTCCTTACTACCACTACGTAGTAATGACAGCTGTATATCCACAATGTTGCTGACCTTCCATTCCAATAAAAACGAGACCTTCCTATTTCATCTACCTAATTTCTCCTCTTATCCTCACGAAGTCCAAGGAAAAAGATGACTTTTTAGTGTAGCCTTAGAATTCTGTCTGCACGGGCTTGAGAGAGGTACAGACATTGCTCAGTAATTGAGAAGGAATACTATGAAAACTAGTGCAGAAAGAGAAAATTTTCACAGATAAATACTAAGACAACAAATGCTAGGGGAGACTTTCTGTTCTGGATTCATTGTTTGTACACATTGTGACACAACTGGGAAGATGAGCTGGTGAGTGTTCGCTGTCCTGGACCCGCAAACTCCCTTTGTAATCCCACAGTCAGTGAAGAACTCAGCATCTCACCCTTTTTTTTTTTTTTTTCACGTTAGGAATGGGGTTTACAGCCCTAAAGGACATACATGGATAAATAAATTTGATAAAGTCCATGAGGTGGGCATAAAATGACAGTACATGAGAGTGAATCTGTCTTCTACTTAGGATAATGAAGTGTGTCCAAGCATGACTGACATTATATCGTGTTTTTAATCCACAAGCACATCAGCTAACTGTATTTACCAGATCAGCAAATCCATGGGCAAAAAAAAAAAAAAAAATTCAAAGGCTATAAATACAGAAACAACACTTCAAGCTCTGGAAGACCCTGAGCTGTGGACACCAGGCTTAGGACACAGGAAAAGCATCACAAGGTGATTGACTTCCATATTCTGAGGCACCTTCAGTCATAAGTCTGATCTTGTTTATTCTCATGCTTTTTACTATTATGATCTCCCAAGCTTTTGCAAAAAGGAATTAGGATGAAAAGTTAGAAGCACCCAGATCACTTCAGAGATTTTGTATTAAAATATATTTCATAGTTAATCTTGTTGTTTATTTCCTTAATAATATCTTACAGCCAGTGAGATAAAATGAGTTAATGAAAAAAAAGTGTATTTTACACATACCAAGCTAAAATAGCAGAATACTGTCAAGAATTTACCATTTTCTGTCAGTGGGCTTTTTTTTTTTAAGTGAACAATTGCTCTCAATGTGGATTTTCTACATATTATGCTCTTATTAATGCTATGTGTTACTAGCGGCAGTGAAATTAGAAGGAGCATTTTGAATATAAAATATTTTCTTCTCCAAACTACACCGCCTTTTAAAAGTTGAACTTTGACAAACTCAGCACGGAAAAGCAGTAATGACGTGGAGAAGTGATCAACAGAATAAACTGAGGCAAAAGTAGAGTTTCTCTGGTGCTGGTTTCATACAGGGGCTATTTTACCAACAGGAACTAAAACTGCCTTGTGAAATCTGTTGTATGACAAGTGTTCGTTCAGAAAATGAAGCTTTTTGAAGAAGCAGTGCATTTCTATTTTAGCTTTACAATGTAAAACCGAAGGTATTTAACAAAACAGCATGCACTGTAATCTATATGTTTTTTTCTATGGTTGTGATTTTCAGAAAACAGAAACCCTCACGGGAAGGAACGCTAATTTTCTACAGAAGATTTACTTAATATAAGTTTCTATTAAAAATTAAAAAAAGAACGCACTTGTATCAAACTTTACTCTTCAGAAACTCTCATCTGACCTTTGTATTATTTACCTACTGAAGTAAAATATTTTCAACAGTGATAACATTTCTTACATTTATATTTTTAGACCACCAAATTATTTTCAAAACTGCTGCAATCTTCTCTTTACCAGCAGATTTCTGCTGTTCATGGCATATAATGCCAGCTAGCATTTTGGAGCCATATAATAACCATTCCTCCTTCCAGCCACCAAATTGTTATTCTTTGGTATATTGTGGATTCAGGAATGTAAGACTGTGGACCTTAAACCAATGATACAGAAAGCCATCATTTGAAAATCAATGATGAATGCATGCATGTGGTTTACCGTTAAGAAGAGTCTGCATTTAAACCAGCTCTTTAAACCGTATCCTCTTTACTCAGAAAGCTGTGGCCTGCTCTGAGGCAGCCGTCCCACCTTCAGATAAATCCACCGAAGAGAATGGCCTCATTTACATTCAGAGGCAAAAAAATGTATAAGACTTCTAATATACAAATTAAACCTTCCTTCATCCTATACTTTAAAATTACACTCTGCCTGGACAATTATCAATTTAGATGTGACTGTATGCAGAACATCGCATTCCACTACCCACTTGAAAGCGCAAAAATTATATGTCGTGTATGAATGGATTTCCTGATTATAGATTATAAGAAAATGAAAAACAGATGGATTTTAGAGCAAGTTGGCTTTACATTTTTATTTGGTTAAAAGCCATATTTTTGCTGGAATAGAACATTTTAAAACATTACGGATATAACTTGTAATGTATAATGAAAATAAAAACAGTAGATGCACAAGTTTTAAAGGGCGTATGTCAGAATTCGTAAATTCACAGCATTTTCAATGGAAGAAGTTTTCAGAGAAAATTATTTTTCCTTGTGCTGTTTGTTATACTGACTTGAAAGAGTAATAATATTTTATACAGAAAAGAGCTTGTTCCTAGAAAGAACTAGTGGAGCAGCACGTGTCAAGGGATGCAGTGCCAGACTTTGTATTTGGATGAATGGAAGGATATAAAGAAAAATGCTTTCTGAGCATAGAATACTCTTCTTGGGCATGCTCCCACATTCTGCATTTAGGCACAAGTGCCACTGACTTTCGAAGGAATTCTGTCCAAGTACAGACTGCATGATTAATACTTGCAATATCACTTTTTAAAAACATCCAGAAAAGTTATTTTTTTGTGGACCAGTAGTCAGTCAGCCAAGAAGAATTATTAAAAAAAAATAGTTTACTCAAGGAAAACTATGATTTGAACTATGTACAAATCCACATACTATTATCTTGAAAGGTCACTTCCATGTTTTAAAATTTAAGGGTATAGGTAGGGCACAAGTTTATTCAGGATAAGACAGAGAGCAAAGTTTACATATCTTCTTTGATCCCCCATTAGTAACATCTGCACCTTACATGTAGTTTTGGTCATTGATGTGATAGTGGTTGTAAAGTGGCTGCAGTTCTTGATATTTATAGACTTAGGGCAATAATTCTGTATGGAGCATTTAAGCCAGGAAACTTTCCATGAGTTGGTAACACAAATGAGGAAAGAATAACTTATTTCCATATCTCTCAACATTCTTGAACAGCATTGTCATGATTCAAAGTCTTTAAGTCTTGAAAAATGGGAAACTGTTTGTATTTTGATTTTTTGAAGTTTTAAATCTGTCAGGTACTGACTTCTTTCTTTTTAATTTGTTATTTCAAAGATATAAAAATATACTGAAGCAAAAATCCTCTATGGTAGTCCTAGAAGAACAAAGAACATGACACACATTTTAGATGTCCCTTTTTGATCTCTCTTTCATTTACTCTAATGCTTTTCACTGACCATATGGGTTGAGAATTTAGGAATCTTTAGGAACCTCAGATGTCTACCTCTCACTAATTTTAATAGAAAAAGAGCTTTCAAATTCTTGAAGGATTTTCAATAAATATTAATGGTCATTTCAAGTTTCCAACAAGTGTATGATCTTACTTGTGGAAATAATCATAATCTTTCCAAGAAGAATACGTACATTCCATTTCGTGGAGGATTCCTGTTTCTCACTGGGTGATGTTAAATGTACATCCCATCTCTATGACATTATGACCGACCACCAATCCTCTCAAAAAGAATGTTAAATTTAGACTGAATCTATATAAACATGAGAGCCAAGTGTGCTACAATCAACATCCACTTCAAAATACATTTATGTGTGAAAGAATCTATGCAGTTATAGGAATCTGGCTAAATTGACATGCAGTTTTGTACTCTTCACTCAGTTAATTTTCCCACTTTCTGGAGGAATGGTAATTGTTCCTAGTAGTAATTAGAAGGCAATGAAAGAGTTTCTTTTAGTCTTTAAGTCTAAAGCTATGTAAAGGGCTCTAATGGCACTACAGATCTCCTGTGCCGGGAAAAAAAAAAAGACAATATCTGGGAATCACTAAAATACTGCTAATACTGTAAGCAATTTAGGTGTACATGGAGAGCCACCTGCACTGGGACTGCACAAAGCTGAAGGTTATACTCTGCATCCCATTTGATGATTCTGGGTGTTAGTGAGATCTCATTTTGGAAACAGGCAAACCTCCACTGCTTCCACTGCAGCAGAGGTAAGTGTTCTTATCAAATTTCCCAAGGGAAACTGTGCATATGATTTGCTTATATTTCTAGCATATGATGAAGAGAGTGACTTCTCTGTTCTGTGGCTCGCATCTTTCAGTTTTGCTATGTCCCTGGGCTGGTTGAAGTACTTAGGCTCAGATCCTACATCCTGGGATAGTAGGGGTCTTACTGCTAAATCTTGTGCTTAGTGTCATTAACAGTCCTCTAACTAGTCTTATTGTTCCCCTCACTGGGCCTGATCCAGACCCTACCCATGGGCTGACATCCTGGCCCATCCCCATCCCCATGGAGATGCCTGAACCTTGGGGCTGGGCATGTTCCTGGCTGCCTCCTCGCCGGCTCTGCTCCATGACTAGGGCAGTGGGATGGGTCCTGGCTGCAAAGTCCTGCCCTGCCACTCCCAAAAACCTCCACTGCTCCCTCTCCCCAGCAGCCTCTATACCCCAGGGTGTCCTTGTGGCATGTTCCTCATGTGAACAAATGAAAAACCAACTCTTCCTCTTCAAATCTCCGTGCTGCGTACTGCCAGCTACCTTAATGAGCCGTTCACATGGATGAAGTTGTCAAAATTATTTCTAACCCTTAGGCTAGTGCCATATAGAATTTGGAACACCCTTACAGTCTACTCTACATGGAGTATTTGCAGGTGCACACAACTATTGCTGAGAAAGGGCACATGTACCCCATTCTGCACCAGCTGGGCTCAGATTTCCTTCAGGATAGAGATGATGCTTCTCAGGAAGGAGCTGAAAGTAAAGATGTGGCTCCTCGGCCAGCTGACAACGCGGAACACATTGCAAAACACATTTCAGGAAATCTAAGGACATGCTAGAAATCTGAGATGCTTTTTCAGCCAAATGGAGAAACAGATGAGTTTATTTAGATGTAGAAGGAAAGACCATGAGAACAGAAACCTGACCTGTGTATCACAGACCATTACACTTCATGCAAATACTTTACTGCTGAGTCAAGTGCGTAACTAAGTACAGGGCAAACCAACCTGATCACCAACACTGCAGTTATGTTTCGTTGCTATAATAAGATCTGTATTTAAATGTCTCTAAAGTAGTTCTTGCACTAAGTATCCTCCCGCTTCAGTTCAGGAGTTCACACCTTAATAAAATAAATGTAAATGTGGCACCTGACTGTCTACGGAATTAGCCTGTGGCTACCCACATAAGGGACTGTGAGGAACCCTTCAAAAAGTTTCTCATTGCAATTAGGTTTCTGGGTGCAGGCGGGTGTTTTAGCACATCTCTGGACTCCCTCCTTGCAACCTTTGGAACAGGGGGAAATCACACAGGCAGTGAGGGTCTGCTGCAAATTATACACTGAGAGGAGGGATACTCCTCTTCCTTCGTCAGGGATGATCATCCTTATTCCTCCTTTTTCTGCTCAGCAAAGAAACAGAGCAACAGATGATCCAACTCCAGGTCCTGTTTGTGTTTTTTAAATTTTTCAGTACACTTACTATGATCAGCACCCTTACATTCTTATACTGTCTGATCATAGCATCTTAGTATTTGCTTTCATAGTTCTTTAATGGCACCTCATTTTAGGAATCTCATAGCATATAGTTTTAATGCAGAAACCCTATATTTCCTATATCTTTACTTCAGATTGCACTGATTCATTTATTTCCACTTCCACAACACTACGTTGTTCTAATATGGTTGTTTATCAATAGCTATGCTCATCTCAGAACCCACATATTTCAAATTATCTTGTTTTGCTCGAAGCTTCACCTAATGATCACAGTAACTAAGTTGTAATTATTGAGAAGAATCACTTAAGAAAATTATACAGTGGTCTTCAGTTTTCTGCCTTATAAATATTAGTCTGCAGCTCAAACAGGTGGGCAATTGCACAATGAGCAACATCAAAAATCAAGAGTGGTTTTCAACGGTGCTCATATAGCTTGCGTAACAGCTTTTCCAAAAATATTGCGGGAACTGGCGTAGGCCTAATCTCTTAACATCTGCATCTCCAAAATGTGTTTTCAGGACTTATCTGGCTTCTTATGAAGTTAATGAAGTTCTTATGTAAGTTAATTCTTATTCCAGTAAAGCAATTAAATAATGTATATTAGGAGAATGTCTCTTCCTTCATCTTGTAAGCTGGCTGAAAAGGTGCTCCATTCTAGTCCTGTTTAGGTAAAAAAAAACCCAGTATTTCTTCTGACACCTGTGCTAGTGTAGGAAAAAAGGAAGAAAACCTCACTTGTGTCAGAGAGAAAACTATATTAATGAAAAATACAATCTTTTCTAAAGATATGTAGGAGAAAGATATGAGCCCGGGAAAAGTAGAGGACTTATCTCTCCTCCTGATTGCTTGAGTGAGAGCCTTTGGCAAATCATCTGTTTTTAACAAATTATTTGTTGATGACAAATAATTTCCCCTTTTGGGTGTTTGAAATAAATTATAATTTTTGTGGAAAATGCTTTTTTAAGGAAAAATATTTCAAGACAAGAAATAATTCTAGTTTTAAACTGAACACATTATTTAAAAATGTACTTTTTTTCTCCCCTAAATGAATTTTAGAAGTAACTGTTAATGTTTTTTTCATAAACATATAGCTAAAGTTAAACTGTTGATTTTTGTTAAATGTACAATTACTGAAAAATGAAGAATGCATAGTATAGAATGCAATGTCAGGAAAATTTCAGGACTACATATAATAAACACAAATGGTATATACGTATATTTTTAACTTACCAATGTTATTAGAACAGATGTGCACACAAAAGGAAAGTGTTTTGCACATACACAATACTACTTAGATCTGTTTTGAAATTTAAGCAGATGCAAAGAAAAGATCAGTAACTAACCCATCCCTGTCTCCTCTGGCTTCTATTTCTGGGAGACTGTTCCAAGTGTTATCAAAGGGAAAATCAGCTTGCAAGAAATTTGGAAAAGAAATGGAATTTATGGATTGAATACATTAATTCGGGAATCATGTTAAAAGTTAAAGCTATATTAACTTAATACTGCCAGGAGCTTCTGCGTGTGGCTGCAGTCCCAGTTTCAAGAGGTTAAAAGCACTTCTTGCTTTCTTTTTCAGAGCAAAGTCATTGCTGCATTCCAGCTCCAGGAGGCATCAAATGGCTCTTTCAGGACTCAGGAAAGGCATGAAATCCAGATAATTTGCAATGCCTTCTTATATTTTCCGAATTTGAACAAGAATATGGATTGCAGTGCATAACAGAAGACAGAGTGGTGTCTTAATGAGCAAGAATGCACAGATCAAAAAAAACCCCAGTGAAATCCCTGTCTCACTGAAGTAAAGCATAAAATTCTCCCAGACTTCATTAGGTAAAGGATTTTATCTAAAAAATCCAAATTATTCTTGAGGAACATTTGAAATTGCTTGTCATAAAGGAAGTCAATCACGCCTGTCTTTGAAATCCCACTTACAAAGAACCACAGTTTGTATGACTCACTTAATTGTTCATTACATGTGAACTTAAGGCTTTCTCCGTTTCAATCCTTTCAAGTTGTCTTTTTATAAACACAAATATTGAGACACTGTTGATTAGAGAGATGATGAGGCAGAATAACTAAATAAATTTACTAAGTCAACACAACTCACAGAAACCTAATAAAGGCCACATTTTCACAGATTTTCATTGTGGTCTACTCAGAATGAGCTTATGTGGATTTCTTCATCAGTAAAAGGTCATATAACTTAGCTGAAAATACACACATCCAACCTTTGCCCATGCTAAATTTTTTTTTTAATTTTTACATGGACAGTACCATCTATTCTTTCAAATTTATTCTCAAAGTTTCACTGCTGTGATTTTTACCTGTACGAAAGGAATATAAACAAGCTGTATAAATCAGATCAGTCACGTAGGGCAGAAATAGGACTTAATTTTGGAAAGGCCTGTGTTGACTGCCTACGCAGATATGGAATTCAGGTACTGTTAGCTATAAAACACTGAAAAAAAAAGTATATCTCCTCCTTATATATAAAGCTTGGAGAAAGAACACTTAATGGCATCATGTTGAGTGGAAAAAGGGAAGAGAAAAGGAAAGCTGTTACGTTTTTCATTTCTTATCCCTCTCCGTGGCTTTAAGCCAATCTGCCAATTTGTGAATCCTTATTGTTTGGATTTGGCACTATTGCATCACGAGCTCTGTTATGAATGACTGCATGTTCTTTCTTTTGGACTGTAAACTTCCTTGGACAGGAATTATTGTTTACTATACTTTTGTACCGCATCTTGCCCAATCTTTGGATCAGAGGTCTGATCCACGGCAGGGCAACTGCACTGATCGAGTAGCAAGGGAAGGGCAGTGACTTGTGCTCTCCCTGACAAACCCAGTCCTAACATGTTGCCCATAAACTGTGGTTTGGGAATCATTGTTCTGTGCTCACTTGTTTATTTAACATATTCCACACTTGCAGCCTAAGAATGACCTTCTTCTGACTACGACAAGCACGATTTCAGGGCACAGTGGAGAATATTTGTGCAACCTTTCAAATTTTTTTTTTTTTTAAATTTTACTATTGGTTAGCTTATTTATATTTGTAGTTTCAAAAGACACAAATGCAACTTGGTGTCTTTGAAATCCTTGCTTATTTTTGGTACTGCTTGTAGGCTTACTTGGGCAGATTGCTTCTTTTTGGTAAATCACTCTTTTTTTTTTTAGAAGCTACAATCCAGATTGCCTCTACCCTGAAGGCTTAAAAATTAAAAAACCCTACTATTACATATATTCCCATGTGGCTTGAAATACTAGTAGAATATATAATGCATTCACCCACAGCCAGTACATGACCAAGAAAAGAAAAGGGATAGGAAGGCACTAGCAAATTATGACATTGGCTGGCAGATCTAGGACCTCAGCCCTCAGAAGATGAGAAGGCAACTGTTAACTCATGGCTAATTTCCAGAAGGAAATGACTAGCTGCTGATTTATAGGTAAATAGGGGATTCAGTTATTAAAAAGACATGGGATGAATTTTTCAAAATGCCCTGCTGACATTTTCAGTTTCTAATGATTTTAAATAACAGGCTTAAAGGTAGTTTGAGGATGCATGATTTAAAGAGAACAAGCACTTAGTCCCTCTGACAGATTTTGTACTTTTGTACGAGTACCTTTGAATAACATGCTCCTTCAGTTCAACATCAATCTCAAGATGGAGGCAGTACAGAAATCAAATAGTGAAACAAACAAATTACAGCAAGTGAATAAACAATTTAAGTATTTTTTTTATTATACTCATCTTGGATTTGAAACTTGAGATTGAATTGAAGCCTTTTTTTAAAAAGGCTTCTTCTATTCAAAAGAAAACTTAATTATAAAATACAAAATGTCATAATCTGAAAACTATATAAAAATGAAAAATATAACTCAATCTAAAAATATAATTCAGTTTGAGAATGAGAAGCTTAAAGTACAGCCACAAAGAAAGACATGCCACAATAGTGTGGTATTTTGATTTGAAAACAATTTAAATATTTTTAAAGTTTTAATCTTTTATCAGGCTTTCAATATAAATATCGAGCCACTGAATAAAACTTGAGTTCAGATAATTTACAGTACTAAAACTTTGTAGACATTGTTTATTTCTGGTCAGGTTACTGTTAAGTCATTTTGTTAATGACTACACTCCATAAAATCTAAAAGAACTTCACACAGTCTATCATGTAAACAGATAACATGTCACTTAGTCTTCATATTAGTTCTGAGGTAAGCTAGGATGGTTTTAGAGCATACCAATTTTGGTCCAGAAAGTTCTTGTTCTCTCTTTCCATCAAAAGCCTCTCGTTCATGAGAACAGTGCCAAAGACATTGCTGTATTTATAATTTAGCAGCTATACTAAACGTGAAGTTCACTCCAAATTTGTTGGCAGTTGCTACTGTCACATGATAGAAACTATTCAATCAGTGTTTGGCTAAGAACAAATTTACTTCAACAAATCTGAGATAACCTTGGTTTAACTTAAAAATACCACTGATGGTATTTAGTTGTATAGAATAATAAAGAAGTAGTCAGCTTTTTAAAGTTCTATTTATGTCTTGGGTTGACTCCCAAGGTAAATTGTGGATGACTTCAGGGTTATTACTTGAAATAATCCAACCCAACAAAATAACATACTTCTCAAAACACAGACTTAACTAATCTTTTTCCATTTCTGATATTGCAGTTATAATGCAATTTGTTATAATGTAATTTGCTAAAGTAGTGCAGAAACCCGAGGCCTGGTGTTAGTAACCAAAAGTAGTTTCATTATATAATGGCAGAAATGAAACTCTTTAGACTCTTCTTCTTGGAGTATGTTATTTTGAATATATGCTATTTTTGGACACAGCTGAAAACATGCAAATTCATAATGTTCTAATTTGGCCAGAAATATGAACCTTAACAGATTAAACCACATGATCATGCTACCAGCTTCTGAGATGCCAAATACAAGAAAACACAGAGGTCTCTGTTTCTTGTGAAGAATGATGAACAAAGAGAACTTTTGATGTTTATTCTTCTGCACCCTAAAGAAAGAGGACTGTCCAAAATAGTGCCATTGTAGAATGATACAACTAAGACAGAGGATTCAACCTTATAGTGACCTTTTCTTCTTCCTTCAGCCCTGTATCGAATTCTTCCTACTGGTCTGCATTTAAGAGATTTAGAAAACACTTCTTTAATGGTGTTTAAAGCTCTTATTGCCAGATAAAGAACAAAGACTATTCATACGATTAAATATTTATGATGCTTTCCTAGCAGTGCCCCTCATACACACACCCCTCAAATCAATTGCCTACTCCAAAGTTACGTTGCTTGAGAGCTTAATGCATCACACTGCGTGCAGGAAATACAAATTCTTAATTTGTGAGTAAATAATCAAGCTATCCCTCTTCCTATGCTTATATATGCTTTTAATATATTTCCAAGAAAAAAAAAAAAGTATTTAGAAAGAATATAAATTTTCAACTGGCGTATTGATATACAGATTTTATTAAGCACAGGGATTATTAAACCAAATGCGTGTGCAGATGAACTTTTATTTTTGCATGTGCCGCTTTTGAAAGAAAACATATTGCCTTCTTTACTACTTGCTTCCCAGCGTCTTTTTGAAGGAAGAGGGAAACCAGTAAGGAGGCAATGATATTTCTTAATAAGCCAGTAGAGGGAGCCCCTTAATAGGGCAATCAATTCCCAATCACTTTCCCACCCGACTCCGTCCGCTGCCGTTCCTGAAGTTTCTGCTACACATGAGAATAAAGTGAGATGAAATGCGAACATCGCCAGAACGAATCTTTCTTTAGCTGTGTTTCGCTGGCTAACAGAAGATAATTACCCAAACTCTAATTTTCTATCATGCTTTCTTTTTTTTTTTTGAGAACAAAGGAGACAAACAGCTAAGTTCCCGTGGTCTGCCTTTTCTACTCCTAAATTAATACAAAATGACCCCTCAGAGCTTCAGCATGCATTTAAAGCACCCTTCTGATAGAATGCCATTTCAATTTCACTACAAATGCATCACACAAACATCTGTGACTCATCTATGTGTGAAGATAAAAGGAGGGCGGGCGGTGGTCTAACGCAGGCTGAGAAGAGCCAAGAAATAAAAGATCACTATACCCAGAACTTCTTTATAAGTCGTTTTTTGAGACAACGTCAGAATTGGCATATATATCAGCCTCGGTTTATAAAGCACAAAATGGATCTTCCAACTATTTTTCCATACAGTTCCTTCTGAGAGCAGTTAACCCAGCAGAATTGGATGTGCTCCATGTTTTACCACTCAGCTTATTTTCTTCAAACATATGTGTTTACTTCTCCAACTGAAACAGTAATCTTGCCATTGTCTTTTGTAATCCCTATTTGTAATAACGCAACATTGCTGACATTGCCAACAAACCACCGAGTTTGCTGAGCAAAGGGGACGGCTCTGACAACATCGTTTTGATAACACGGACCTCAGCAAGCACAGCTCTCATTAGTTCCATGGGAGCAGGACTAGAGGGGCTAATCTTTTTCTCTGCAAGGGTATTTTGAAAATCCTTTCCCTGTTGTGTACCAAAGCACTTAAGCAAATACATAAAACTAAGCTTAAGTTAATTACTGATTATTTAAGTAAATGCTAACAGATTTTGCTGACTAGCAATGGTCTTAGAGCAGAGGCTTGAAATCAAATCTGTGCTCAGTAGATTGAAGTCTAATGAGCAACTCAATATTGAAATCTTTACTCAAGCTTAAATTCATAAAAGTAAACCCCAGTTCCACTAAAGTTGATGGAAAAACTCCCCATGTCTTCAAAAGGATCAGGGTTTCTGACACTGTCCTCAGTAGGAGTTTTGCCTGAACAGGGCTATGCAATGGACCCAAATGTTTCTACGGAAAGGCTAATGTGAATGAAAACAGACATTTGTATCTGTGGAATTCGGTAAGGTGCAAGATTTTTGACATTGCTAAAAACAAGCCTCTTCCTACTAATAAGAGAAGCACAAATATAAACTCCCAACCCCCCAGCTGGGGGAAATAAACTGACGCCGACCACTTTCTGATGTCCCACCTCCAATGTGAAGCTATTTTAGGACTCAACCTTTGAAGGAAGTCCTTTGTTCACTTAGAAAAATAAATACAAATTCTTTTCTCTTTACCTGCACTGGTGCCTGCACCGGTTGTGAGGTCCCCACCCATCAGGCCACCTAGGAGGTTGAAATGAAATACTACAAATGAGCACAATAAATTATAACAGGCAAACATTCAAAACATTTTTTTTTTCTGACTTCAAACAGCCTGCACCAGTACCCACCACTGTTTTCCTCTGACTTCAACAGGCATCGTGTCAGACCCATAACCATAAAACCGTAATGTTTAATGATAACTGTATGAGATGTTTGCCTTTCAAGGACAAACAAAATACGTCGTGCACAACATTTCATTATTTTATTTTCTTACTTCCACAGCATATGAAAAATCAATTATATTTGAAAGTTATGTATAGTAGTCCTTCATTTTAAAACTATATTTAGTTCTGTATGAGTCAGAAAAGCAACGGCTTCCACACAGGATTGGGAGGAAGAGACTGAAAGTTCCTGGCTGAGAACGTAACTCGGAAGGTATAATATATATTTACACAGCTTTTCATTTTAATTTCCTCAGCCTCTCACAGACACTCACTCTAAGGATTTTTAAAACTTCTCTCTGCACTTGAGGACCTCAGATGGTTCTTTGAACCCGGTGTACTTAAGGATCTTGACGTTGCTTCAGCCAGACAGATTGAGTGAACTTAATCCCCATTTATCCTGTTCAGAGGTGAGCCCTCATCGTCACCAGAGCAAAACACAGCCTCTTGCTACACAACGCACTCAGGTACAGAGCTTAACTAACATTTACCCATCAAGGAACTTATGAATGCATAAATAATAATAAATTCTGCATTTAGCCTCTGAACTGATGGTTTAGGTAACGAGTGTCCTATTTTACTTGCTTCAAGTTGTTCGCGTTGGCTACATCTTCTCCCCCACCCCTAACGCTTCATGGTATAGTGAGTTCTTGCATGAATTAAGAAGACAAGTTGCCTTTTTATGTAACAGCAAATTGTCTGCCCTTTTATCCTTTATTGATTTCCTTTAATCTTAGTCAATATTCAGCTTTTTCTAGAACTTTTTTTTTTTTTTTTAATTTTCTAAATTGGGAATAGAAACCCCTTTGGCTCTTCTTTTGATTTTTTCAACACAGCAATTCTGGACAAATTGTTATGATGGGTAAAAGCAGAGTTCTTGTTTCACAGCGCACAGTTTAAAGTGACCTAAGGCACAAAAGCAGCTGATATAAGAGCATTTAAAGGGATGTGACTGAACAGAGCCTACCTGTGTTACCTGCACTCGGAGGCCGATGTGTCACGCCAGGAGACATGCTATTTCTTTGCAAAGAAGGATGAGCCAGCGGCAAAAGGTTGGGGTTTCCCAGCGAGCTGACTGGGTTACTGTACACCAAACTGTTGTGGTTGGACACTGGGATAGAAACTGGCATCTCAAAGTTTGGTGGTGGAACAGCCTGTACAAGCAAAAAAAAGAAACAAAGACGAGAATAGTACAGAAGCACAACAGCTTTCAAGTACAGTTACTCTATATTTAGTTCAAATATTTTGTAGTTGGTCGTTAAAATATTTACGCTCGCCCTCCCTCCCCCAAGAGTCAAGGGAAGAGTTTCAAAAGAGTTACCAAGGCTTTTAAATATGATTTTTCAAACCATGATCCATCCTCCTTTAATACAGCTTGTGCATTTACTTTGTAAGAACTGGAAAGATTTTTTCTTGGTTTTTTTTTTTTTGAACAAAACCTTGCTTTATGAAGCTTAATTTCCTTTTTCTTTTGTTCTGCGAAGTCATAATTGTTCACCTGTGATATCTTAATCTAGTGTCACAGATGACTGTAAGATCAAAGGTACATGATTATGATGACTTCATCACATGGAGAAAAATCAGAAGGGGTGGAATGCAAAAGGGAAAGCTTTAATTTCAGCTTATGTTGCTTTAGCAACCAGAACGATCTCAAACCATGTTAAAGGCACCAAGACAGTAAATAACTTTTTAAAAAGTTTCTATCTTAGTTTGGAGGAGCTTAAAAGAAAGAAAGTTCTACTCAGGGACACGTGGAAAATACAAGAACTTTAGATACACACCAGTCTGGGTTCTGTGTGGTTTTGGGGATTATTATTATTTTTTTTTAGGGGGCTGGTGGTCTTTGCTGATGGCTTTTCAATATACTGTTTTCATCCTTTAAGGCAGGGTCCTCTCCTGAGTCAGGATCCTTTGCAAGAATCCCTTTCAAAAAAGAATCAAATTATGGACCACTCCGACAGATGGTGTGAAGAGATGAAGTACCTGATTCTCTTTATGCTCTTAGAAAGCCCAACACAGGTTTTCTTGGTTGGTTGGTGGGTCTGTAGGTTGGGGTTTTCTTGGGTGGCAATTGCCTGAGTTTCTTAAAAATGTATGACTCTGGTGGCATTCAAATACATTAGAACTCTATATTTAATTTACTTGTTTTTAAAATAATTAATTTCTTCCCTTTGAGAACGGAAGGAAAACTTTTTCAGAATTACCTGACAGCTTTTAAAATATTCAAATATCTGAATGCAAACAAATTACCCCTTAATTTGCCATTTAAAAACCTTATAAGCTTCAAGAGCCTAAACTCATAAAAAAAAAAAATATTTTAACTAGCCTTGTAACATTTTCAGAGGGAGGAAATCACAGATTTTAATTTTGCTGTTGGCAGCTGATAGTTTTGGTAAGTCTTCAGAAACTTAGAAGGAGTATGATGAGAGTGAGACACATAATCTGCCGTGTCAGGCAGCAGAGGGACCCTGACCTTGTGCCACCCACACGTCTCTTCTTGGGCTGGCCAGAGCTGCTGGCTGTGCCCTGCGTATTACAGTGCTGGCCACCAAATTACAGTTATCCCTTACAGTTTTGGTTTTTTTTTTTTTTTGACTTCTCATCTTTCTAGGGGCAGACATAATTTTGCTCTAAATATAGAGGAAACATTTTCCTTAACCACTGAAACACACAGTTAGATTTTAGTTCAGGGTATGATGTGAAGGGTACATTACACAACACAAATGCTTCAGGACTTATTTCAAGGTGTTAATTTAGCTCTGGAACCCTCTACGTAGCCTGCGGCCTGTTTTTGCGAGAGGTTTGGCCGTAGCGTAACGGCTGAGATCAGGCAGGGCACTCGAGCGGATGGACCCGCCGGCATTGCTTCCCAGCCGGAAGGATGCACGCGGGGACTCACTTCGCTTCACCACGAAGCTGAAGTGCACCCCAAGGGCCATATTTTCTATAGAGTTGATTGGTTTAAGTAGAGGAGGGAAGGAGAGGAGAGGTGTCTTGGGAATCTATGTGTTCAGTGCGTAAGGAGCAAAACCACGCGTGCCGCTAGGTCTGCGTAGGCATCCTGAAACATACTCATGTTTGTGTCTCATAAGTGGAAAAAAGAGACTGACTGTCACCTGCTGGGGAGCACTTTGCACAAATGTCTTCTTCACCTCTGTCATGAGAACTGTGAAGTCTGCCCTCTGAGCCTGGGCAGACACCAATATCACCTCTATTTTCCTAATTCCGATCTCTGTTGAGTTATCTAAACTACAAGTGCAAGTCTGAAGGTCTTGTCAGTCCTCAACAGGCTTGTCTACTTTCATCATTATGCTCTGTTTTTCTTCCACGTACAAACCAAACCCTTCAAGAGCTGGAATCTTCTTTTTCTACGTTAGCACAGCACAAAAGAGCCCCAGTCTTGGTTGCTCTTGCAGCTGCCAGTCTCACTAGTCATCACTGAAACATACCAATGTTGCTCAAACAGTTACTTAGCTTCCACTTTATCATTTTAAATCAATTTTTAAAAATTAGTTAAGCACATTATTTTCTTAATTTCTGTAGTAACGGTTTCATTTTCAGATTTTACCTACTGGCTGGATATACTTACACTTATTTACAGAGTATTTCCTAGCCAGTTTTATAAGGGCAAAGTCAGTTTACTGTCTGCTTTGCAGCACAGCACACGCTATGTCTGGAATACAGCAGTTTTTATTTCTTCTCCTCAGCAGTCAAAGGTTAGAGAGAGAAGTTTGTCGGGATAAGTGTCAGGATTAAACAGTAAGTCTCTAGCTATGGTTTTGCTTTGGTTGCCCAAATTCTGTTACCATCTCACATGTCCTTCACCAAGAACTGCAACCTACTGCAGATTCCCTAGTCATTCTCGGCGGTAAGTCACGGGGCGTATCTATTCCGGCTCAGCCTGATCGACTTTAAAGTTTATGATGTACTTGTGTAATATCTATATTAGTAAATTAAACTTGCCCAGGAACTGAGGTCATCTGAGGCCACGGAGCAGCCCGTGTCCATACTATTAAGCTTTCTTGACCTTAAACACATCATGACTACATATAAACTGACAATTGGGAATTGTTCCTGGCCTGGGCTAACAACCAAACGGAGCTAAGAAATCACCTAGGCGAGCGTTATTTGGCCGGTGCCGTAAGCATGCCAGGGACTGATCAAACTGTTCAGCGCAGAGACAAGCATCTCCCGCAGCCGCGGCACGTTCTTTGCCATTTGCTGATTTACTAACCTAGATGGAGCCTTACTCTAACGTGTACACAGCTTGTCACATTTTGCTTTTTTTCCTCCTTTTTTCCCCCTGTTTTTTCTCCTTTGGATACCATTGCCAAAGAGGGCAGATGGCTCACCTCAGAAGATACCGCCAGTGCACGGCATGCGCTGTGCTAGGTGTGCGCTCCACAACCTGTGGTACGTTCTGCAAAGCAAAGTGTTGGGGCCTCAAAACTCTTGGAAATTAATGGACCAAGCATTCTCTGTTAAACATTAATTTTATTCCTCCCATGTTCAACCAGGCCTTCATTTATTTAGAGACAGAGATACTTAGAGCTCCTTTCTAGCGGACTATTTCTGTCTCCTCTGCTTTCAAGACTCTTATAAGAACTACAAATAAATGTCTAATTATTATCAGATGTTTTAGAACAATATAAATACTTATCCCCAGAAAATTATCTGAGGAAACATTATTGGCCTTAGCTGTTGGGAGCAAAAGCCAATTTTGTTTTCTTTTGGCAGCAGCTTTATTCTATTACAAGACCAGGCATAGGCATTGCATTGTTTAATATATTTTCTAAGTAATGATTTAATGACTTGACTTGGTGACTATTTGTTCAATTTGCTTTCTTCCTCCCAAGATGCTTGGCTACCTTTGATGAACACAAGTAAGTGAATATAAGTTCCCTGAAGTTATACTGATTTGCACAGTTAAGGATATTATTTTACATGATATAATATCTGTAAATGAAAAAATATGTATGATATTTACAAATTTCCATTAGGTTCTAGCTTTGAGCTCGATTTTGCCCATTACATCTTGGCTTACGCCAAGAGAAGGAGCTCTTGTTGCATTAGGGGAGAATACCTACTGATTCTTCCTTTGTGGTAAGCAGCTTGGTGGAGCACACAGACCTTAAACTCTGTGTGCAAACTATTCACAGAAGGGATATCCTGTCTCACATGAACAGAAACGCTAATGTCTTGTAGTTCTGTATCTCTGAAGCATCTCTGAAGTAATTTCACAAAAAGATGATAATACACTGCACCTTGTAACATCCCTGCAAGGTAGGAAGTTACATTACACCCAAAATACTGCTCAGGAAACCAAGTTAATCATCAGGGTAATAGCTGAAGTAGGACTATATTTGACATCAAATGCTTAAATTTAATGAAAGCAACCAGAGAGAAAGTCCATTAATTTTGGGGAGGACAAAAGTGATATACCATGTGTGGATTAATGGTGTTGTTTCTAATTCCTAGAACTTTCCTAGTTTTATAGAAAAGATGATTTTTCCCAAATGCTTGTGGAGGTAGAACTCATGACCACAGGAATGAGTTTTTCTCCCAGTTTTTTTTTTTTCTTTTTTCATGTTTTAAGATTTCATATGGTTAGAACATGGGCTGCTTTGTTGCAACAAAGACTGGTAGCACAAGAGAAACAGAAGATATGAAGGACCATCCCAAACACAATTTTTAAGGTGGAAAAGTAGCCTGGTTAAATACTCTCTGATTGAAAATTCCATCCCTTTGATCTGAACAAGCCAAAAATCATCCTTAAAAGAGGAAAGGAATGACAACTGGTATGATTTTGATGTGAAAAAGGGTCAAGCATTCCAGTTTATAACAGTCACCCTAAATGTTGCAGCCCTCGTTTATCAAACTGAGTTCCATCCTGAGAACCGAAATTCATGGTGACAGCTTTAGAGCTTTTTTTTTCCTGAGAAAAACAACTATGCAAAGGAAGCAAATAAAAAGGGAGGTAAAAAAAAGATGGAATATACATCTATTTCTCCCAGACATTTTATATACATGTTGGGTATTCTTAACCAGCCATTCTAAATACTAATTTATCAAATTTGGTGCCATTCTGGTCTCAGGGAAAATCTTTGTTATTTCAATTTTCTGGCAAAAATAAGTTTTCCATGATGTGAGCACTTCTTCAAATTTTAATTAACTTGAGTGAAAATCTTTCTTCTGAGAATTAATGGAAAGAACACTTACATTGCATGAGACAGAATCTGAGCATCCTTAAGAGGTATCCTCACCTCAGGTATCAAATTTTGTACACACAATTGACTAGCATTACAGAAGATACTTTGCTTATTCTGGGTATATAGACATCATTTTTGGCAGCTAACCATACAACCTACACATGGGACTGAGGAATGAACACATCCAAATGATCTCTTTTAGGAGCAAGCAGTTGCCTAGGCAAATTCAGACGCTTCTTCAGACCCGGGCAAATCTCTGGTTTGCTACTTTCTCCCACAGACATTTCGAAGAAGGGATAAATATAACCTCCAAACCTCCACGTTCTTTTTGTCGGCTTTATAAATGCAATATTAAACATAACGACCAAGTATTCTCCCCTTGTATGTCTTGTGCAAACAAAATAGCACATGCAGAGTTATTTCTCTTAGATATCTGGCAAGGCATATGACTGATGGTTAGAAATTTCGACTTGGTTAAAACAAAATTTAGCTTATGTTAAAGCATTAAAGAAATGCTGATGAGGTCAAAGCAAATTCTCTGATAAAGCTGTAAAATCACCCCAACACACAAACATGTCTGAATCCTACCATTAGGCTCTCATGCAGTCTGTTTCTCTGCAGCGAGCAAATAGCTGTAACCCTTCAGTGCTGCAACTGAGTTTAGCAGAGGCGCTTGAGAACTGAAGTGACACGCACAGAACGCACTAATTACTATATATAAAGGAATTTCAGTTCTACATCGGTTTTTTTCTATATCACCACAGAAAGTGTTCTGTGGGTTTGCTAGCCTGTCCACAAAGAAAGATTTCCATCGTTATTTTTTAGAAATAATTTGGGTGAGTGGTGTGGTAAAACAGTTCTGTAAATCAACTGAATATCATGTATATATGTATATTTCACTTCCTTATGTAGGTTTCACCTATAGTAGGCTTTGTCTGTGTCTCAGAGGTAGAGACTTGGAAGAAAAATACATCGTATGAAATTTTCTGACCACAGTGTTTAATTATATATCGGGCTATTAAAGCCCGTTTCCAGCTGAAATACTTTCCTTAATAAGCCAGAACTGAAAGGGTTATGGTTTGTTACTGCAGCAGTTATCAGCAGACAGCCATCGAACCTTTGGTACTTACAGGTATTTTATGGCTCTTGATCATATTATCAAATTCTTCATTAATTTTTTTGTATTTTTCTTCAGTGCGTGGGGTGAGAGCGTAAGAGGAGTCAGGATCGGGGCTTTCACAACCTTTGTTTTCTTTCTTGTTCAATGCCTGCCAGGTTCAGAGAAATATCAAAAAGTAAAAAAAATGAAAGGGAGCTCAGAGTACTTACACATAATCTTTGCCTGCTGATCATTAGATCAATATCTTCATTAATTTTTCTGTACTTGTCCTCAGACTCAGGGCTGTGACCTACTGAATCGTCTGCATCGGGGTCTGGACTGTCACAGCCATTAAGTCCTTTCTTTCTCAACGTCTGAAATACATAATTTGGAAAGTTCACTCCTTGACACAGGCTGCAAGAAACACTCAGCAGTGTTATAGTTACACAAACTGCCCGGCACTGGAAGGTTTTACATTATGCTTTAGGGAAAGAACATGACTAGAGATCCACCACGCCAACGCTCCGGGTCTCCAATTACAAGTGGCAAGAGAAGACCATACAGACCTCTTTCTTCTGAAATGGAACCAGTCAATAAAGAATAAGGCTGGCAACCCAGCAAAGTGCCTGTGCTCCCCCTCCCACCATATCCCACAGCATTAAAGGGTTAAGATACCCACGCAGAACGCAATTTACTTTAACATATTTATCCATCTGAAATGAATGAGCATTAAAAACAAAGGATGCATACAGTTTACAGTGGAACATCCTAGTGTTTTCCTTTTCTTTAAAGAAAGATTCAGGAGGAAGAAATGAAAAAAACCAAACCTGCAACAAATTTAGGAATTCATGTTCTTCACAGAAGAAGAGTAACTAAATTGAATTCTTCCTTTGAATTGGACATAAGGGATGACATGAAAAATGCCCTGCCGTTCCTAACTGTGTGATTTTGATGGGACAAGGGGGAGGACACACTTGCTAATGTGGCTGTGAACTACCGATTAAGAGCTTCTAGACACGGTGTTTACTTTTTATAGACTCCGGTTACAGTGCTACAAACGCACAGCACTGAAGCTTAATGTACAGGAAAGAGCATTGCTAAAACAGATGCTTAGTGAAAAGTCAAAACAGATGAATTTCAGGTTCAGCAGCTCAAGTCAACCCTCACAACCATGACCATCATCACCAAGATAAATAACAGAGATGAAAAAGCTTAAAAATAGAGTGAAAACAGTAGCTAATAATCCAGAATTTTTGCTGGGCCTCAAATAGGTTTTAACTGACCTACCTCGTCAGATCACCAAAGAACAGTCGTGGGCTTTGTTAAGGTAAAAGAATGAAAGAAGCAAGCCTTTGTGGACTCTCCAAGTACAAGCAACAGTACACAAAGTCAGTATTTGTAAGGTTTCTCAAATTTAGCTTCAGGAATGTCTCAGTCAAAAACTCTTCAAAGAGTCATTTGGGTGTCTACAAACTTTATCAGACAGCTTGTGCTTAATTCTGAGTTGAAACCTTGCTAATATCAGTTACAACGTATAGATCACATAGCACTCTTGTGTTAGTAACTGGCTGTGCTCGTGCTGTGTGCTAGTGTGGGATGCTCTGATTTCTTTTTGCCTTCTCAGAATGGCTGCCTCTCATCTGACCTTTCTGCTTCTTCTGGAAAATTACATTTCCTCATTATTTTCTTTACAGCCATGGCCAGTTTACCATCCTTAAAGCCCTCAAGCATTATAATGTCCTACAATTTTCTGTACTATTCTATATATTAATCAAAAATTAGACTTCATTTTCTGCATTTTACCTTAGACTCAAGAAGCTATACAGTTGTTCTCCCTGTGGATACCCACCCCCTGAACCTCGCGTTTTCACCAAGTCAGCAAAGTGATGGTGATCCACCCTGAGCCTTCCAAACTCATGTTGTGGATCTCTGAAACAGATTTAGGCAGCTGTGGAAGGCTGGCTCAGTGTAGATCTTTATTTTCAAAATTCTTATCTATAAAGACTTCACATCTAATCCCACAAGTTGCTACTGACACACAGACAAATTTATTAATCGATTGGAATCAAACCTTAAGAAGCTCAAACCACCTGAATGATTCCCTACATTTCTTCTTTACTCCCTCTTCTCTCTCTTTTATCTTTAAAATGTTAAACAGCAGAAGAGACATAGTAATGTATGATTTCTATTTCTCCTACCTTGAAACAAACCAATTATAAAGAAGGTTTTGCAATCAGCTGTTGTTTGATAGATTTAATAGATACAATATGATATACTAGAAGCAAAATTTCTTTTACAACTGAATAACTAATCTCAATGAACATTCTTCTCTTCACAAAAGTACAAAACAGTTGCCCTTTGAACAGATAAAATATTCAGTTTCCAAGATCCATTGGATCAAGCTGTCCAGACGTGGACAGATCAGCAGCCTTGGGACCTTTTCCTGAGCTCCTCTGAGTCCCTGATGGAGTCCTGCTGATTCACGTGGAGTCTCTGAGGAACGGCGCTGATGTGAACGGGACTGGATGGCATCCTCAATGCCAAGCTTTGGGATGACAGTCCAGGTCCTCTATTTACAAATGGCAATGACCTTTTTTTTTTCCCCAGAGATCAAGACAACTGCAGCTGTATGGGCATAAGTGAAGGAAGGGAGCTGCACAATCATTATCCTACCAGACAACCCAGATGAAAAGCAATATGAAAAGACCAGAGGGGGAATGTTTTGCAGCCTTTTTGAATCTTCTCCTCTCCCATCATTCCCAGATCCTTGTCTGCTGCATTCACAAGACCGTGCCTGCGTGAAGGAAGATGCACCTTGTCCTCAGCACACTCCCAATGCCCTACAGCTCTGTGACTGTCTCCTTAGCACCCACGTGAAACAGCCACCTCTGTGGTTTGCAGAGGTTCAGGAATGCACTGCCGTCTTTTGATGTTCAGAGGAGGAAAGGCAACGTAACCCAATGAACATCTTGCAACAGTCTCCAAAAAGAGACCAGATTCCACCCCAACATACTGATGTTTTTATTTTCATATGTATTAATTTTTATTTTCACAATCTTAGGAAGCAGGTTGCTGCCACACGAGGTGGAGAAGAAGCAATCTCTATTTTCACCAGAAAAGCCAAAGACCAAATTCAGTAAAATCATGTTGGTATTCTACTCAAAATTAACTTTAGCCCTAAAGAGTAGAGGCAAACCTTTCCCTTGCAAAACCCATCAATCCAGTGCGTTTGGCTAGCACCTTGGCTAACATGGCTAATCAAGCTCACTGATGCAATGCACTTCTTCCCTGCTCACCCCTCCAGCAAAAAAAAAAAAAAACAACAACCCAAACAACCTAATAAAAGAACATGCTTCAGGGAGTGGGGGTAAGGTCAGGCAACAGAAATTTCCACAAGTGTGCTGCAGTCAGAGGCACAGCTCCTAGCTTTGTGAGTGCTGGAGCTAATGCCTGGTTCCCTATGAATGGCATTTTGGGGTAAAGTGCAGTATCCAGAGAAGTTTTCCTGTGGCTGGGTCTCTCGGGGCTTCCCTTCCTCCCTGCCCATCCTTCCACTGATTCCTTCTCACTTCTGCGTACAAGGACTCATGTTGCAATGCTGCCTTCAGCTGGGAGTCTTTCTGGGAATAATTTCTGGTTCTTTTTCAGCACAAGAACATATAATTTTCATGAAACTTGTTGGCACTTCATTGTCTGTGAGACCCCTGCCTTTGCACCAGATTTGCTTGGCAGTGAATAAAAAATGAAGAAGTTATAAGGGAAAAGTCAGCAGAGCAGACTGATAGACGGCACGGGCACGTGATCGCACACGCTGACATACACAGCCCTTCTCTGGAGAGGCGAGCAGGCTGAAAGAGGCACACTTATCCTCTGCCTGGTATTCAGGACAAATATAATGATCCTGAACACCTTAGCATTATCTCTGGCTTCTCAGCGTTCAAGCTGTTCTGTTCTGGAACAGTTTTTCCTGTTCTTTTTGCGGTGCTTGTTATTCTGCTCTCCTCCATGTCATTAGCTACCACGTTGTACTTCTCGTAAGGGTCCTTCATCGTGGTGCTTCGACACATCCAGTACCTGTTGAAACAGCACAACTAGAAGAGGCGCTGACCGATATCTAACTGATCCGTCCTTATCCACAAAGCCTTCTGGACTCCGTGTCCATTCTTCCCCTCTTCTCCTCTGCTCCGTGTCACCTCTGGACATGGGAGAAGAAGGGAGTCCTTAGGAAGACCAACTGGTTTTCGGCAGGCGAGAGTCTCTGACGCAGTCTTGCAGTGATTTAGAATCCATTTTTCTTACCACGTTAATCCGTCACAGCCTCTTGCAAACCCTGGAAAATGGCCAGACCTATCGCATCCTCCTAGAGATTAGCTAGTTTCCAAAGATTTAATGACTATTCAGGGAATTTTTAAGAGGCTAAAATTACACAATTGTATACTGCATTGCATTCTAGAGAACTCCAAGCCAGATTTCAGTTATTTTTAAAGAAAATAAGCCATTTTTGAACTACGGAAGCCCTACTTCTTCCAAGCAATTAAGCAAGTAATTATATTGGACTCCAATAACCTAAAATCAGCCAAGGCATTTGAAAAACAAAATGGTTAAAGGAAAACAACCTCTGGCTGAAATCTCATATGCCTGCAATTTAGCCTAAATCCTGCTCTATAAATCTCGGAGGAGAAGTGCTGACTTAGTGACATACTGGCTGCTGTTAAATGAAGTATAAACAACTATTTACTTTCATTTCATGCAAAATTTATCATCACTACAAAAGCATCCAGATAAAAGAAAATACGGCACTACCAGCCAGGTCAGATTTTATCAAGGCAATGAAAATCATCGCAATTCGAAGGCTTTTGAGGAGGAGAAGCCTTTAATTTTCATAATCTTGTCTCTGTTTCTGCACTATTATTATCTTCTTTCAGTATTGCTTTAACAGGAAGAGTGGAGAAGGTTACAAATAATTTTTTTTTTAATCCTATCCTTTAGTTCGCTCATCTTTGTAGAGGGGTATCTCCTTTCTTCTTAGCAGGTTCATCTGCTGTGGAGCTGCTCCCCACTGGGAACTGAGAAGCCACAGATGTTTGGGCTTGGAAATGCTCACAGTATAGCTGCAGAAACAAAAAGACCAGGTTGGTTGGTACGTTCCCCAAAAGGTTCAGACCAGCCCACTTTGTCTGTTCCATTTTGCTGTCCTCTGCCACAAAGACCTAACTATTGCAAGGTTAATCACAGTCTTCATTTGTGTCATGAAAAGTGCGATCTCACTGGCTCTTCATCTGTAATCAAAATTTACAGTATGGAAAAAATTCAGAATTAAAAGTCTACTTCTACAAATTTTCCCATCTGTTATGTTGTCTAGAAGCCACCACAACGATCTCTAACTGATAACCCCGCTAGCGACCATGACAATCCACAGAGTTGTAATTTGGTAAATTATATTCCAAAAACCACAAATGCCCTCCATTTTCCACTATCACTTTCTTTCCTGTATCTGGATGGGATAAATCTTTTAGCCGCAAATGAAAAAATGGTTTGGCCTCTTTTTTGCTCACTGGAGCCACATATCTGTGTGGCAAGGCAGACAATAGACAATTACAAAGGAATGATATGCTATTGTGTTCAACTGCTTCATTATTTATAGCCATTCCAAGGAACACGGCCAAATTTATGGAGCCCCCCCCCCCAAAAAAAAGCTGAAAATATTTAAATTGTGGGCCCGATTCATTTAAGCATCACTTTGCTCTCTATGCAACAGAAACATTAAAGTTAGAAAGTGTTGAGTGAAGATAGCCTTCACTTGTCTCTTGCATACTTATATAATGATGAAATTTTATGATGAAATTGCACGATACAATGTATGGTGCAATCAAGTAATGAAAGATTCTAGTGAGATGAAAAACACAAAGAGGAAGAGATAGGTTGCTATGGGAACCGTCCATCTGAATTCCCTGACTTCTGTGTAACTAAAATCTCAAATTTTATGTTCCATTAATGTAGAGTTCTTAGATTTTTACATTTAATAATGAACATAAACTAGTATGCTGGTACTAATGTACTTTAATTGCATGTTTAGGAGAATCAGATAAAACATTATTACACTTACTGTTATCTTACAAGCTCCAGACAAAAAAAAAATGTATACCAGTAACACAGAAAAATGGAACATTTCTTACTTCTTTTGTATAAATCATAAAATGCTTTTGTGGTTTATACTCTCTTTGAAATAAGCTACAGGGCTTATATAATAGCTGAACTTCTATAACCACATGTTAACCTTTTTGTCACTATTTTATTTTTTCACCGAAGTTTCAAAGAAAAAAAAAAATAATTTCCATTGTCTGGTCCCACGTATCTGCCTTCTTCAAACGAATACACGTAAGTGTGCTTTTCACAACAATAAGCCAAACCCTCCGCTTGCACTTGCCTCTCGTTTTTGCATGCCAAGTGATTATTCTCTCCTCCCTTCAAGTACCTTCTCTAATCACACCTCTTGTGAAATCAAACAATGCTGGCACCCTTTCCCAGTAACATCTGCTTCTCTTTGCTTACAAATGATGGACCAGTGCGTTGTGAATGTTGAGATGTGCGCGCTGCAGGCTTGTCAGGACACCTGGTTTCTACCTGCTTACAGAGCTCAGTCTCCTCTTCCACTCACGCTCTTGATGCGTGCCAAGGTGTATCTACAATATTTTGTGATACCTGTGTAAAACCAAATGAATCCATGGTGGTTTTTTTTTTTGAAGAGGCAGTGGAAGGGTGGGGTTTTTGCATCTTTCCTCCCCGTAGCTGTGTGTTGTAGCTGTTGTAAGGCAGCGTAGCCCCGAGTTGGGGTGATGCATGGCCGTCCGGGGATGCAGCCGGTTCGCTCCGACCTTGCAGTCCGTATCGGACCAGCCAGTCTCACCGCCTCTCCCGCTGCCTCCCCGCAGCACATCTCCTGTGCCCGGGTGAGAAAGGACACCTGGCCGCTGTGCCATCCCGGGTCGTCCCTCCAGACAGACGGCAGGACTGGAGACCGCGAGACGGCAGAGGTTTGCTCTCTAAAAGAAACCAAGCACAATCCCCTCTTTTAACATTCAATCTTACCCACTTGTCAGGGCTTTTCTATTTAGCGTTGACTTAAATCGCACAGGGCAACTTTGGCTTTATAAGGATAAACAGAAGAAGGATATGTCAGATTCAGAGATCTCATAGCAGCTAATCTAAACCGTGTATCTCTCTGGATTTTCTCAGAAAGAAACCAAAGCAAATCACATGAAGACTCCAACATTAAAGCTTTGTATTATAATTTCTGTCAATGTATGCAACTAAGCTTACACCCTCCTGTGTTCAGTTATTTCACGGGACATGCAAAGGACTTCTGTCAATCGCTGCACTTGTAAACTGTTTTTTTTTTTTTAAAGAATTCAGATCTGAATAATTCCCGAGCTTCTAAGTAAGGCTATTTCCTCATCCTTCAGGATTTTCCCATCTGTCATCACGGCGCAAAAGGTCTGAAAACCCCACAAATCCCCCTGGGCAGCTGACGTAGGATTCCTACGCCAACCCTTAACGGAGACGATCGTGTTTCCCTGGCCTTGACAGAGGAGACAGGCGGCAGCACCCACCGAGCCCAGCCGCCTGGGAATCCGTGGGGAGGGGGGAGCAGAGCATCAAGTGACCGGCGACGTTGGCCGGCGCGATGGGACTGCATCCCAGCGGGGAGCGGGTCCCCAGCCCGGCGGCAGCAATGCCATGCATCCCCGCCATCCACACCTGTCAGCGCCGGCACCTGCTGCCCCATGGCCATAGATGGCTGTCCCCGGGACCGCGGCGCTGATTGGGGACGCTCCGCTCCCGGCCCCGGCCGACGACAGCTTGGGGTTGGGGTTTTTTTGGGGGTTGGTTTTTTTTTTTTTTTTTTCTTTCTTCACTCACGCTGCTGCTACACTTCTCGGCTCTTCTGTGGTCGCAGCCGACAGGAACGCAGCATTTGCGCTTTACAGATATATATACACAAATTCATGCACATATAGATCTATACATCTATTTATACATATGCATACACACCCTCTATGAGATCACTTCTGAGCACCTTTTTGTTCAAATCCAGAAGGATTTTTCACAAGTCTTCACGGATAAGCATGACCAGCCTCTGTTTGCTGTGATGCTGTACAATACCAGCTCAATATTGCCAGTGTGTTGGATTAGGGAAGGTAAAAAAAAATAGAGGTACTTTTCCAGACAAAATTGGCGTTTCTGAAATAATGAATTTCTGTGAGAGATTAATTGGAGGTGATAAGATTAGTGACATGAATGCAATGCTGACCTAGTTGTGATTACAGCTTCTGACAAAATCACCTCGACAGATATGTAAGATTTAAAAAGAAAACAAAAAATCAAACAAAATTCCTTTTAAACATTAGTAGAAATTTACTCTCAAATGCATCCTTTATAGCAAAAGAGTGTGTTAAAATGAAACTTTTGTGCAGCCGTTTTTTTAAACCTGCACTTAGAAAAGACAGTTAAAGTCTGCTCTGCTGTGTTAGAAAAACCTGACAGTGTTTGAGAGACTAGCTGTCAGTGCTTCACGCACAAAATCAGCAGATTATTTACTTGGATTGGAGATACTCTCAGGATATTTGTGTTTTAGGGAGGGAACAGTGATCACTCCTTCTTAAGCATCTCGGTGATGATAACCTCTTACCAAGGGTCCAAAAGCCTGTCACAAGCACTGTTTTCAGGTAATGGAAATACAGAAGATGCAGATAAGGGAAGAAAACTTCAGATTGCTCTCAGCATCACTTTTATGCATGCTACCCTGCCCAAAACACCTCCCTCCTCCTGCAGAATGAAGGTTAGCACCGCAGCCTGGTGACAAATACCTCATTTTCCACACTCTGTCTTCAAAGGTGGATTTAGAGAAAATAGAATTCCACCATTTCTCAATGCTCAGTATTTGTGGAATTATACCAGCCCATTATACCTGTTACTGATTTTTTCGAACCAGTTGAAGTCTATGAAGTATTTAAAAGGCCAGGTTTTCTCTTTCTTTATCGAGCATATTTAAAATAGAAGAAGACACTGGTGAGACACAGCATCTTTGATTTGTACTAGATTTTGCTGCCAGACACAGAAAGCATATGAATGGAAAAACAAACTTTACAGTAGTTCAGCAGAATCATCTCAGCTTCTTTAGGGAATATGAGGCCACTTAAAAATAAACACTGTAATCATCAACAGGTTGTTATTTCCCTGCTTCTTTTTATGCTTGTCTATCTATAATCCTTCTCCACTGACTCCAGCCCTTCCAGATGGAGCACTGCCCTCAACATTTTCATTTGTGTCTAATTTAGTCAGACGTATACACAAATACAGGGCTGAAGTCAGATCTCATTTACACTAGTGTAAATCTGTGGCTGGATCTGGAACAGCTGTAAAGACACCGGTTGGGTTATTCTAGATGTACAGTGGCGTTACCAAGCCTGTTACATCAGTGTTACTATCTCTTCAAACATACAGTATTTGAAATATGCAGGGCTTAATATAAAAGACTGCAGAAACAATTAACTATTTCGAAGGCAGCTGGTGTTTTTCCATGATATAAATGGGAACCTTTAATACTAAATGCCATGTTCAAAATACTTGAGAAATGTGATACACAGAGCAACACGTATATTTCGCAGAATCTTTTGCCACATAAACTTATTACAGAAAGAATGTTTGATAGGAATTCTACTTTGCTTGTATTTTTGAGCATTATCTACGCTCTAAAAGCTCCTAAAGAGATGCTGAAATTATGTATTTAAGGACTGCTTCATGCTTAACTGAAATGCAGCCATCCTGGGGTGAATATACTGTCAGCTTGTGTAGCAGCGCTAGCTAACGACGTTTTCAGAGCAGAAGTGATACGTACCTCAGACAAATAAAACCGTAACATAGGACCTAAGTTACTTGGGACGGAATTTTTTCCTAGACCATGGGGCAACCAACTTCACCCTTAACTTCGGGGCCTGGGAATCTTTGATGACCACAACATTTTGCTTTTCCATTTCGTCGGCAACGGAGCACCTCCAGCAGCGCTGAACTGATGCAGCACTGACTCAGCAGTGAAAATGCCACCCACCGAGACACGAACACCATTTCCTTCAGCACCTGGATTCTCTTTGGAGGTCTCCCATAAAAATCTTGAATGTATCAATGCTCTGAACAGGTTTGTTCCCCCCCCGCCGCCGAATTAAAACATTTATTTTACAGCAGATCAAATTACAAGGTATTACCAAAAAAATGGTTCCAATATGAGAATGACCAAATGTTGCTGAACAGCAGTCGCTTTTAAAGGAAAAAGAACATTTCCTTTTATTTTTATAGTACCATAATTGTTTTATCCATCAGTAAAAACACCCAAATCAATATATTTTTTTTAAATGGTGAATTATAATAGAGGTTAGATCTCTGAAACTCTAGCCTCCTGTTTCTTTGCAGGACAGAGGCCTTAAATAGCAACAAAGCAATAACCATCTACTCACTGTTCTGCTGACAGAGCCAAGTTTTCACCAAGGAGAAAGAAAAGGAAGTCTATCCAGTACGTTTAGGGTGAGCAAGCACTATTTCAGTAGAAAAATTGGCCCATGATTTTAACTGTGAAAACAGATGACTCAAACGATGCAGACTTTCATACTTGGTTTAAGATGGCTTTGTTTTTTTTATGTTAGACCAACAATTTATGTAAGTTCTGTTATTTACCAGAAACGTTTGGGCAAATTGTATTCTATCTTTAAACAGCTGCTAAAATCTCTAGACTACGACACGCATTTGTCTGCTTACCAAAATGTCATCTGCTAGAAACAAAGAACTGGGTTTTGTTTTCCTGTGGAGAATCCTAGAAGAGTGGCAAGATCCAGCAGAAACTTTGCAAGCTGAAACTTGCCGAGAACGTGCTTAAACACTAGCCAAAAAAAAAAAAAAAAAGGAGTGAGAGGAGTGAGAGAGTGCAGTCACGAGTCGTACGGAGCTGGATGAAACTCCAGAACAGCATGATTATCCTAGAAAACCGGTCATCCAGGCAACTCTGTTTTTCTGAAGCGTAACTTCTTCAAATGTCATTCTGCTCCTAGCACTCCACTCTTCCCTTGAGAGGAGTGAGCACTTCTCACCGAAGGAAAGAATCAGAAATGACAGAATTAGCAAAAAGTGGTCAGATTTTGAAAAGATGTTTGAGAATTTAGGAAGCTTTCCAGGGAGTTCTCAGTTTCCATTACTGGAAATTGTGCCATCACGGAGGCAAAAGATTAGCATATATAAGGTTATCCAAGGGTTAAGCTGCTACTGTACACCCCAAGAAGCTGCAGTTTAATTCCCATTCCTGTTACAACTTTCAGGATGGGCTTTGTTAATTCACTTTTCTATAGTTCTCCCTCTATAGAAAGTTGGATGATAGTAACACCATTGTAATTGGGGTGCTACAAGAAGGAAAAACCCAATCAAACTGTAATGTACTCAGTAAGGAGTCTAAATTTAATATAGACAGACCCACACACAAACCTGCAAAAGCTGGCTTTGCGGCTTTGTTGAGTAGAGGCTAAGCTAGACTAACAACATAATGGTCAGTTCTAGCCGCTCTGTTTGGGAAGGAAGAAAACTTGAGAAACAGAGCAACCTTGAGTTCTTATCATTGCTTCAGAAAGCAGAACTGGCAGGGGCAGACTCAACATCTAGTCAGAAATTTTGACCAGAACTGAGGACAGAGTTTACAGAGATACTAGAAAAATCACGTCTGAGAAGGTAAAATAGAAAAGAAAAGAAAGGAAAAAAAAAAAAAAATCTTGATTCAGAAACTAAGAGTCCTTTTTGAAAATTTCAGCTTCTTTCAGAAGCAGCTAAAACAAACTTTAAATGTTAGGGTTTTTCATTATAAAACTGGATTTCCTTTTTTGGACAAAATTATAGTTTTGTAAAGAAGAATTGATATACTGGCCTGCCAAAGCCCTACTGTCTGAGATCTTCAAACCTTTAATCATATGGTACTTCCATACAGAAAGTTCTGTGGGCTACAAAATAAGTTTCTACTTGGGTAGAAACTCTCCTTCTGCAGGAGAGCTGGAGCAAGGTTTCAGCCGATTTCACTTCTTCCACGACCTGGTAGAAGTGGGCATGAAGGATGCTGTGACCATGCGTGTGACGGTCTCACTTGGTGAAGACTTTATGGTCTCTGACCAGCTTTGGTGGCTCTGGCTACTGCAGTATAAACCATCGTGCAGGGCTGTCTGCTCTGCCCTGCCGTCAGAGATTACTCACCCGGCACCAGAGCCGCGGAGGGGCTGAGGGGTGGGCATGCATTCCCTTCCTCTGACTCTGCTGCGAAGGTGGTAACCTCCGACGGAAGAAGGGCAATAAATAGCTTGGGGGTGCTCACATCTCCAGATACTGCAGCTGTTTTCTCAGACAGTCTCGCAGAGCCATGTTACATATCAGAAAGGGAGCTCTTCTAACTGGGAATCCAAAATCCAGAGCAGCCCAAAGGGCTGTACTTGTTTTACAGGACTGACCTCCTTCGTGATTTATCACTTCACAATGTTTTGCGACATGGACACAGGTAGTTTTGGAACTGTGTTCCTGAGAAAGAGAAAAATCTGGCCATCTGAGAAAAACGTTCAGAAGTCAGTAACATTCTGACTTTTCTTCTAACGCGCTCAGCTTGCGTACAAGGAAAAACCATACTGGATCCCTACCTAATGAGAAACTGAAATCCACAAGTGCACTCTCAGCCCCAAAATCTAGCCGTGCTGAAGCTACTTGGACCAACTACACACTGAACCTGAAACCATTATGCTGAGAGATGGAACAATAGTATTTCCTATCAACATTCTTCCGGCAAGAAAACCGAGCTTATTTACTTATTCCATTATCTTGGGTATCTTCTAAGCCATCTGCAGCCATCAGCCTGCTGCCACAGTAGCAAGAGCTCCTTCCTAAGCTCTGCAGAGCATTTACAATGCAATAAGACAATCAAGAGGAAATGTAAAGAGTATTACATGGAATGATAAGGGAATACTTCAGGTTCTTTAACATTTATTTTATGTTTGAGTATGAAAATTCAATTTTAAAATCAATCAGAAGCTGACTGTGACAAAGAAACCAGAGACTGTGGTAAGGCTGAAGATGAGATTACGTTGTGGCTTTGCCTCTTACTATTCATATATTAAAATAAAAGATCTGGTAAAGAGATCTCGACTGATTTCAACAGGCCCAGGCTTTCACACAGCACTTACAGTAGCAAAAGAGACCAGCAATGTCCTAAATAACCCAAATTTCAGTGAAAATCAGTAATGCTACAAGATCCTTTCCACAAAGAGGCCAATGGGTATATAAGCAATGGGCATATAAGAATTTCTCCAGTTCAGAAGTGCACAATTTTGTTCCTAGTATCTGCAGAGAGGTTTGCAGTCCTGAGGTTTGCCTGGAGCTTCTCAACAATGTGAAACTTTCAAGTAAACTGCAGCAAAGCTTACTTGCATTGATTCCGAAGATTGGCAGGATTCCTGTTTCTGCCAGGGTTATGGCAGATCACAAGACTCCAGAATAAAACAGCGGTAGCAGGAATGGATGAGAACTTCTTTTATTCCTGCCGCTGAATTGGTCATGGAGATCAGTAGGAAGCAGACTTAATGGCAGAATGTTTAGTCAGCTCTTTTGCTCCATCAGTCTCTGTGAAGGAGGAGGTGGAATTAAGAACATTTCTCCCATGAAAAAGACTACAGAAGGAGTAGGAGGATTTCTCAGACTCCTTAATGGGGCAGGAATGAAAAACGTAGTGTGTGGGAGAGACACGAGAGGTTTCTATAACCCCTGGGGATCCAGTGTTTCACCTCATGTCCAAGCCCAGGAGCATCTTACAGGCTACAGCTGTGAAGCCCTCATAGGCATTAGTGTCAGGTGAGTTTAGTCCTACTAAACAAACTCCTTACCATTGATGCAAGTCAAGTCAGAATTGTCAAATATAGTTATCTATGGGGGTCCTAAGAGCTCAAGGGTTCTGCTAATGAAGCAAATTCGGCAGAACCTTCTATACCTGTGAGCATCTGAGAGCTATAAATGAAGACATCTCTGGGACAGAGACACAAAAGCACACCTTTCTAAGCATCCTTTGGAACAGAAGCATTTTTTTAAAGTGATAGGGTAGGAACATGGTCAACAAGGAGTGTTCCCTCTTAGCCACATTGCTTTGAGCTTACACTGAAACCATAAAGAGCGGTCCACACCCTGCTGCAATTCCCTTGCTGCAAAGAAGGGCCTTGTGACAGGAAGGGGCTATGGAACAGGTCCAAAAGAGGATTTAGGGACACAGAAAGCTCGATTTGGCAATACTTACTATTTAGGCACCTGACTTCCAGAGTGGAATTCACACTGCGTTAGGATCTGAGTCTTCCAGTGCAGGGCACTGGAAGGGTTTGGTGCTACAGAACAGGATCCAAACCTAGCAGCACGTAATGGGGTTGTGAGTGACTCAGACCAAGCCAACGGGGTTTTGGAAATCCTACCCCTCATCAGAAGTTACACCGCTTGCCCAGGGCTGCAGAAACACCTTCATCCACCATGACCTACCAGGCATTGCCCCAGGCATACCGTCCCCTCTGGCAGCTGATCTTCAAAGAGCTGAGGAAGAGTCACTCTTCCCTTTTAAGAAAAGGCTGCCCTGGCAGATTTTCTGTACAACAATTAGTGGTTAGAAACCTGCTAAAGAACTGGAAACACAGGTTCTGTTTCTTTTTTTTGATCTGAATGAGCTCAAATCTGTTGTCTCCTATACCCCTAGGATAGGGATATAGGACTTACTGAACTTCCCATGTTCTACGCAGTTCTAGATAAGTTAAACCTCTGCACTTCCCCATAATATTTTGTTTTTGTGCATTAACAAACGCAACATTTGTTGGGTCAGAGAAACAGAACTCAACAGGGGACAGAGCTCTGTGGCTTGTTACAGCATTTTTTCTTTCAGTGAAGAGCCTGTTGAAATTTGATTTCTGCTCTGGAGCTAGTGTCTGCATTTTGCGTTGAATAGACTCTCAATAAAAAGCAGAAAGAATCCTGTAAGAAAGGAATTAAACTGAAGCCTCCGTCCCTTTGATAGCATACGATCACCAGCAGTATTTTCTGATTTCCTTTTGTGAAAAGCTTGATCCTGTATTTGTGCATTGCATTAGGAATTGCTTGCCAGAGATACTTCGTTCATGGAGGACAGAGAGTTCTTTTGGGGCTTAAACTGGGAAAAAACCCATTTTGGCCCAGATTGGGTTAATACTTCTTAAGGACAGATCAGGCCCCTAGGAATCTTCACGATCAAATAATAAGGTCTCTCACAAAGTTCATGTGACTCGAGATCAGGCTTTTGGATAACTGACCTTAGTTGCCATTTTTTAAAGTCTATGTTTAGTCACTTTGGCGAAACAACTTCAGATACAGGATGGAAAGTACTGAGGATAATTATGAATTTTTATTCATGAGTTAAACAATATATGTGGGTTGTGCAAAAATTTACATCTGAGAAGGCAAGCTTCTTTTCACATAGGTTACAAAAATACAGATTAAATGCTAAGGCACATACTGGTAACTGCTGGAGAAAAAAGTGTAAAGCTTCATTTTACTCATCTACGTTTGAACGTGCTAGGAGTATGTAATAACCAAGCCTTGGATTACAACAATGAAAGGAAAATTTTTATGTTTTTATGGTTTTTTTTTGTGTAATAGGCACGAATCTATTGTAGTAAACTAAATATCCTTTAAACACCATACGCTCCATTAAGAATTGCTTCTTTGTCAAGATTTGGATCTCTTTTGAATCAATCTATAGCAGCTGTGTGTTGTTTAAAGTACTCTTATTGACTCTTTTATAATTTGCTGTCTTTGAACAGCCTGCATGCTGTAAGATTTAATCAAATAAATAAACGTATACTTTAACGACCCAAAGTGAAGTGCACGCACACTTTTATAACTCTGCACTATAAAACGTAATTATAGTTGTCTATAGATCACACAGGATGATATAAATAAATGGGTCTGAGATTTTTTTAATGCAAGCCTATCCAATATATCACAGATTCTTTCCCTTAACAGCACTGTCTATCATGCAAAAGCATTAATGAACTCTTTAGAACACAGACGATGCAACTTCTTTTAACAGAAGTCTTTACTCCTCCATTAACTGGTAACCATATATAAAGACACCCAGCGCAAAATTTAAGTAAGGAAAACGCAACAACCTGAAGTTGTGGATTTATAAATTATTTGTAAAGAAAATATTGATTGAAACTCTGTTTAAAATGCTCTTTTTACATTCAAAAAACAATATCTATTTATGATTTAACTACACTCAACAGTTCTGGACTGCGGACATTAATTCACAGCTGACCGCTAGACTTGTGATTATTAAAAATGTAGAACAATAAATTGTATGTGTTTGAGGTTTTATAGCCCTGCAAATTTGGTAACTTACATTAATTTAAATTGTCTTTTATATAAACAAACACATAGAGGCCTCCCTGAATTCAGTGCAAATGGAGTCTAGTCAATATGAACTACATAATACATAAAGGGTGGATGCAAATTTTATAGTACACAACTAAATAATTAATTTATACCTTCTTACTGTAAGAAGGAAGAAAAGTCAGCATATTTTGAAGTTTAACAGAACTTCTGCCAGAACTACGTAAACCGTGGAAAGGCATCTCAAGAACAGACAGCGTTATCGGCGTGCAGTCCAGGGAAGGAGAGGTATGGAGATATTTCACTTCATGCGAAACAGAAGGGTACGGTACCCTGGCCTGAGCAGAACATTTAAAACTCCAGCTCCCTAGCAAGTGGAACGAAGCAGGCAAAAAGGCGGGATTAGACTGACTTTTTGTTATCACCTTCTTCTCTGGTGATGAAAGTCCTCTTGCCTTTGTTACTTGAGAGAAGGGGGTTCACTTACGGCCAACTCTCTGCGGCACTGGATGTTTTTACTTTTCAGTACAGATACATAAACGCTGTTGATGGTATGAACTATTTACGTCCCCATTCTGCCACCCATCCTGACACTGGAATTGATTCAGAAATAAAGTCATGATTCTGCAGATATCTGCAGGAGCATGCAACTTTCTCCTTGCAAATCCTTTCACTGTCTGAAAGAGGACTTCTATGAATCTTTGCAGAAATAAGACCTATTCTATTGTTGCTTACTACAAAAGGTGATAAAGTCAATCAAAGTGTCTGTGCTAGGAACTGTAACCAGAGAGTTTTGAAGTTAGGCAGAAGGCTCCCATCAACCACTCTAGTCTTTATATCAGTGATGTAACTAAATCCGAATGGTGGACTTTTTTTACCTAATCTAGGCTCTTTTTACCTAATACAACTACAAGCAGTGGCTAAGGGCCCACATCTGGAAACACACACTAAACAAAACTTTGCTCATGTGCAAGCATATGAAGAACTGTGCATCACTTGCTGGTCTTGCTAGAAACTCAGCGCTGCATAAACTTCAAGACTGGTTTGGCAAAGAACAGTTGACCGCTTATGGGACCCCAGTAAAACAAAAAGTCTTGGGGGAAAAGAGGGCAAGGTCAGTAGTTTGCATTAAAGACAGTTGTGGGGTAAGAGAAGACGTGGTATTTCTACACTTGTGATTATCACTGCTGTGTAAGAATCCAGGTAAATAACCACATTCTGTATCTACCTTACAAAGCAGGGATGTCTCAACGATGGAAATGAAAAATGGGTTTGCTCACAAAAGCCTTTGTGTCTGGAACGTAGCTATAAGTAGCTCACTATCTAGGTTGAAAATGGTAATGCAGGGTAGTGTGTCCTATTTTTCCATGCTTGCAGTGAAGATACAATACGGGAATTCAGCCTTGGCAATTACTAATACACCACACAGACACAATTACACCCTGTGTACTGCATAAAGGAATCGCTTGTGGTCTGCCTCCGTTACAAAGAGCAGTGGGGGGCCAACACGCAAGAAGACAAAATGCTTTACAAGGAGGAAGGAGACCAGAAGAGTCAATGTACCCAAATACAAGGACCTTGATTCTTTTTTGGAGTGATTTAAGTCCCTTTCCATCAATTATCGTCCTTTGTCTCCAGAGTCTTATCACAAGCAGCATTACAGGAACTGAACAAAACAATACTCAGGCTCAAATAACCCTGTGAACTGTGCTGACATTTCCACACCCTGTTGCTGTGTTTGACCAGGTTACTCAGACGTAAAAAAAAAAAAAACAAAACAAAAACCCAACCAAAAACTCCATACAGAACAACAACAAATACCCCTGTTTTAAATAACATGCTCAACCCTTCCTGGTGTCTTTTCTGCCGTCTAGCAGACACCTCGCACGGCAATACCGCGATGGTGATGTGATGTAAAAACAAGATCGACTTTCTCTAATATGACAGCTTTTCAAATGAAAAGTTTCTGCTTTCTGGGGTTCCCAACAGGTTTATTTTTAAGTTAATTAGATCCGACCTCTTGCCGTTCGCACCTCCTCTGCGCTCTTGGTGAAATTTGAGTTTTAGATAAATGAAGAATTACAAATAAAAATCTTCACTTGTATATATATGCAGAAGTGCTCCACAGCTGGAGCTTGATTTCTCACTGAAATAAATCAGCTGTCTACTCATTCACTTCTACTGCTCTGAATCAGAGTAATAATTTTGTTTTTTCTTACTGATATGTGAAGTTTTCAGGGCACAATTTTAAGTATGAAATCAATGAAAAGCACCTATTTTTTCATTCATTCACACTAGATATGTGACATTTCATGCTAATTCCTGACAGAACATTGCAGTCATTGCTCATCTGGAAATAAATTAAAAAACATGTGGAAAGTAAAAAAAAAAAAAAAAAAAAAAAAAAAAAAAAAAAAAAAAAA
>WHYT01000569.1:0-10041 GCA_009806455.1 Tetrax tetrax
TTTTTTTTTTTTTTTTTTTTTTTTTTTTTTTTTTTTTTTTTTTTACCCTTTTGTTCATATCTAGATTGTTTTGGTCTGGAGTTATAATCACAAAGGCATCTTCGCTGGGAGAAAGAATGAAATGAAAGGATAATAATTTTGTACCTAGGTTGGCTGTGTAGTGGGACTGTTCAGTATTTGGGAAGGACAGAGGCTTTGCAGCCCTGCAGAATGCAAACCTGTGTCCTCTACTTATCTGCAGAGGACACAAGCAAGTACCAGTGAAGTCAATAATAGCAAAACTCCCATGATCTCCAGAAGCCCAGAATAGGTCCTATTGAGGCTGGTGCAGGGGCAGTGCTCAAACCTCCGTCTTCCTTTCTATGTGCCTTGGTCTCCGTTGTTCAGTAACTTCTTTTATTTTCCTGTTTCCTTCTTCCCTGCTCTTTATTTGATTTTACATTGTGGCTTCACAGCAGAGAAGCTGTAGGTAGGGATTTAAAGGGCAGTGGTTTGACAGATTTTACAAGAAACTCCTCCCAGGCATTAATTCCTGGGTTATGGGGTCAGAGAGGCTCTTGTGATCTTCTCAATCTGACCTCCTGCAGAGAGCAAGTCACAGGGCTGCCCTCAATTGACTCCTACTTGAAGTGCAGGACTGAATATAGAAAACACCTCTTTGTGGTTAAAAATTTTCCAGTGATGGAACATTCACCTTGTTAAATTTTCCCAGTGCTCTATCACCTTCAATGTTAAAATACTTCTGCACTTTGTTTAGTTTCAGCTTCCAGCCTTGGGTTTTCTTGTCACTTTGTGAGTTTGAGCAGCTGTGTAGTGCCAAAACTATGTCCTGTGCAGGGACTCATGGGCCTGATAGAGTTGCCAACCAGGTGGAGCTCTGAGAGGCACTTTGGTTCTATGAAATGAAAAGTTGTTAATGTCATTGACTGAGAAGTTGTGGGGCGTGATGTGAAATAACAAACTCATTGCACTGGAGGCATTAAAAAAGCAATACAATAGCACTGCTGGAAGGTGTGTGCACTTTTTTCTGATGCTTGTCTTCAATATTTCTGCAGATATTTCTAGGGTTCATACACTTTAAAACATGCAGTTAGTATGGGAGGATTTATACAGCTTTTCAAATTAGATCTAATTACAAAAGTCCTGCAGAGGTTGAGCTTCACAAGAGATGACTTAAAATAACAAATGCTGTTATATTTTGGGTGTGGGTTTGTTTTTTTTTTTTTTTGTAAATCAGTTGTGCTGAAGTCCTTCGGGATGTAGGCTACAACATTCAGCAGAATTATTATTATTATTAGTTTCTTATGCTGTTCCATGATAGGTTTTAAAACCAGCTCCATCCATCTCACAACCCGCCAGAGGTTTGGAGTGTAGAGCAGCCAATGCCTTTCGTGCTGGATTAGCCTACAAATACAGTGAGGGAGAGATCGCAAGCTTGGTGGGGCAGTAAGTACAGCTAGAAGGCTACCTTAAAGGGAAAAATAGGTTTTTGTGGTTCAGGCAGGGGAAAGGGTTGCCGTAGATTTGGGTTACCTCAACCACAAAATATGCTGTGACAGCAGATGACTCAACTCTTTCTGTGGTTTGACCTCCGTCAGGACAAATTTGTCATTTTTAAAGCCACTCAAAACCCCACAGATGATGAAAAGGCAGTGTGGAGGCACAGGACATGCTTTTAGGTTTCAGTGTCTTGTCTCTTCTTGGCAGGGTGTCTGAGCCCAGCATGTGAGACCTGCAGTCCTGAGTGCAAAGCCACTTGTAATACAATTCCTTTCCTGGTCTTGTGGACAGCTTTTGTGAGGCTCCAGGAGCTGCTTATTTCAGTCCTGCTGCAATATCCCTGCTTGTGAAGAGAGGACAGAAATACCAGCCTTAGCATTGCTGCCAAGGTGTAGTTGTTAACACACATAGCTGCTGTGGGAACAGCTCTGCTCTTGATCTTCATCATCCCCAATCCATCTTCTGGCATTGATGCTTTCTAAACCAAACCAGTGTTTTGAGCTGCTGCCAGTAGTCATGGGTATGTGTTACGCCATCTTTTGCAGCCAGATGTAAACTCGTTTGGGCTGTGTTTTGGGCTGGCTGGACTCAGTCTAGTTCAAGACTGCAGGCTGTGTAGTTGCCTGGGTGTCTGAGCTGATAAATCCAGTCTCCCAGCAGACCTAAATAGCAAAGTGTAGTGCTTTGCTGACATGGTTACAAGGCTTTGGGACTGGTTTACATCCATCTTGCTCAGGGAAACTTCTCACCTGCCAACAAAAGAGAGCATAGACCGTTCTTAAAACAGAGCACGTGCACCAGCTTTTGAAACTCCCATACCCTCTTCCTTGGTGCAGTGACCAAGTGGATGGCAGTGTGAAACTGAGGCGGCTTTAACTGAGGCATTTTACATTTTAAAATAACTTTTTATTTCCAACCTCCACCTTGATCCTGTCAGAAGACAAGATGCAGACTGACAGCCCCCAAGTAAGGTAGGAAGGGAGATGCCAGGGATGTGTGTGAGCACCTCTGAAGCAGGGTCTCCAGACTGCTGCCCTCACTCTGTCTGTGTAGTAGATTTTTCTACTGTAGGAGAAGATTTTTGTGCAGAAAATCAGAAGGATTTTGGGAAATCAAGATTCCTGCAGGATCAGCAGGGAAGCACTTTGCCAGTTGGGAAGGGTCTATCTGTGATCACTGGGAATTCCTGGAAGCTACTGCATTGCCGTGCACAGAGAATCTTTATGTGCAAGGTAACCTCTTCCCTAGCTGCTTATATAAGAGGGCATCAAAAAACAGAGGTGTGAAAAGCCAGAAAAAGAAGCGTTGCATCACCTACCCCTCCAAAAGGAGAGGGAAAGAGACACAGAAATGAAAAAGAGGGCTCTATGTCCTTAAAAGTCAGTCTTTCTCATTAATGTTGGAAATAAAACTGACAATGGTTAGGGAAGAACAATCCCATCTAAAAGTTTCATCAGTGGGGTTTGGCTCCTCAGTACTGAGGGAAAAAATGCACTCTTGAAGCTCTATTCCTCCCTGCCTTCCGGGGCACTGCACCCTCAGTCTGCGAGTGCCATCAGACAACTTTCCCAAAAAGGCACTTTGGGGATGTAGCCTACATCTCTGGAAGGAACTGAATGGGGAATGTGTCTCTGCTAATGAAAGCTGCAGCCAGAAATAAAGAGTTCTGGAGGTTGAAAACTAGGTTAAAAGCAGCCAGCAACGGAAAGCAGCTGAAGATGGAGTGGGTTAAAGAGCTCTCAAGCATTAGACGGTGGAAGGTTTTGCTTCACTCCCAACTCCTGGGTAGTGCAGTCCTGGCAGACTGACAGGGCCTCTGGCATGAGTTGTCACAAGATGCTTCAGCTTGTTGTTTTTTTCCTCTTAGGTTTTTATTTTTAGTTTAATTCTTCCACTTAACACACACTACAATGACCCCTACTGCTGCCAGCAGCCAAGGACCCATCTCCGTGCAATTCATAAACTTTGCCAGTAGTCTTATAAACAGGTAGTGTAATTTATAATCTTTTAATTATGCAGAAAGTGTGCCACTCGACCTTACATGACTAAAGGGGAAACTATAAACCCTTGCAACACTTAAGCTGTGGTCATAGTGTTTGTGTGAAGAATAAGAATCAGCCAAAACCTTCACAATATACCTTTTATCTTTCCAAATAAGACTGGTGAGGACATGTTGACCAGTTGGACCTCCCACGCTGTAGGACTCTGGTACTGCATCACACACAGAAACAGCATCCTTGTTGCTCCTGCCTGATCCCAGTCACCAGAGCCCTCTCCCATCTTTCAGGAGCAGCGGTAAGGTGGGCAAATCCTGACAGCAGGACTAGCATGAAAGGGCATTCAAGGCTACTGCCCTTGCAAAAGTGGATGGCAGCTGTTCTACCTTCTGTAACTTCTTGTGTTGTGTTAACAGAAAAGCTTTGTACTGGTCTGTTCACAGCATTCTGTGTCTGTGTTAACTACCCTGACCCTGGGCTGAACCATCACCTGCTTATTAATCTCACTTTTTCAGCATGATTTTTCTGGTGGGTGAGTTCTTAACAGGGACATGGAACTACAAAGAGATTGTGAAGGAATATGAAACATGCAATGTGAAATAAAAGGAAGTTAGATTATTAACTATAAATAGCAAGGTCTGGGTGAAGTGCAGTGCAAACACAGCTGCTGTGCGGCAGGCTGGCCGAGCAACCACGTGCCCATCTCCATCAATCCTAATCAGTGCGAACACTCCTGAGAGAAACAATAACCATCCTCGGCAGGCATCCTGCATTAAATATCCCTTGGCAAGAATGGCAGTAAGGAAGAAATCGTGGGGTATCAGAGACGTGACCCAACAGTTTCTACAAGGCGATAACCTAACTGGGAAAGAAAGCTGAGGAAGAGCAGAAGGAAGAAACTTTACAATGATATTTAAATGGATGCCGCCTGTATCTGTAATAGACCAATGCAGGCTTTTCACTATGACTTGTTCCCCAGGAATTGCTTTGTTCTAGTTTTAGCTGCTCAGAGACTATCCCAGAGGCTGGAGCAGACGTTGGCTCAGAGATTGTTCCTAATTATTAATTTACTCTGTCTTAATGTAGTCCCACTACCAGGCGCTTCCCCCAGTGGTGTGCAAGTAAAGCTGGTGTCTGTCCTGCCTCCCATCAAAGGCATCCGTGTGTTTTACCTGGAGTCTGGCGGCTGTCACGCTTTCTGTTCTTGCTGAAAACCAACTTCTTTTGGTCTGGATAAATGGGCAGAGAGGCAGCTCTGAGGCCCTCCTTCCTGAACACAGAGGTGCTCTGCCATGGGACGTGGAAGTTGCTGAGCACCAGAAGGCATCCCTGGGTCTCCCCCTGAGCGCTGCCGGTGCCTCTGCATCAACAGCCTGACTTAGGGCCGTGATGCATCCCACACACCTCTGTGGAACTGGCAGAAAACTCCCTTCTCCCTTGCTACCCAGGTGATGGCTTTGGTCTGGGGAAGGGCAGCCTGGTTACTGCAGCTGGGTGGAGGCCAAAGAGTCCCACTTACATGCTCTTTCAGAAGTTTTCTTGGGCAATGTCCCCTGAGAACGATCCTTCTGCCTTCACCTGCTTTTCTGCCTGTAGTTTGTTGTTGGCATTAACCATCTTGAACGTTTATGGTCTTGCCTGACCTCTCTCATTGTAACCAGGAGGGTGACGTGAGGGAGCAGAGTGAGGCACAGGGCTCTTCTCTGCTGTGCCTCGCTCTCGCTTGCCATTGCTGCTGTTCAAGGAGTGTAGCAACTAAAACTGGGAAGCCAGGCTCTTAGTGTCAGACTCTTCTCCTTCCTGCAACACCGCACGCTATGCAGTCCATCTCTGCAGAGCTGGACCAGAGTGCTTTTGTGCACTGCTGCTTGATGCTGAAATCCTTATGGCTTGACACTGGGCACAAGGGAATGAAAAATGGGTGATGTGACTGTAACACAGCAGGGGAAAAGGAAAGAAACCCCCCTGGGAACTTGCCTTTCCACTCCTCATACCCTCAAACGTCACATGCTGCCTCATAGCGTGCCTGGCACTGCCCTTGGGAGCTTGTGTCTCTGTCACCGTGAAAAGCAAAGAGCTAAACCTGTGTTTTACAACAAGCTGCTCCTGTGAGACTTAAGCAAGGATCAGCTGAGACCTTGACAGTGGCAGCAGCAGGAGCTGTGGCTCTGGCAGGAGGTACTCTGTTATGGGTTTGGTTTTCCTCACAAAACAACTGTTGCTTCCCTCTCCCTGCCACAGCAGCCCCAACCCATACCCATGAGGACCTTCTGGAGATAGGTGGTGATTGCTCTATAGCAGAAGAATATTGAGCTGACATTCTCTAGGTCTGAGTCATCCTGCTAAACCTGTGCAGGGCAGCTGGGTAGGAAGGCGAGCGGGGATATGCCTTACGGGTATCAGGATAACAGTGAAGGAAACAAAGTGATGGAGAAGGGGCTAGTTGAGCCTGACCAATGGGATTTGAATGTGGGACCAGCTTTCCAAATAACCAGGTTATTTGGAAAGAGAGGCTTCATGGCTCCTTGCATAGCTCCTAGGGAGGTATGTAATATCTAAGGAGAGTGTATGTGAACCCCAGTACTGCATAGTTTTAGGTTGCCTCTGTGTTGGGGGTTAAGCAAATGCTATCTGGAAGGAAATAATTTTGGCAGTGGTCTGGGGATGGGTGTGTGACATGTGAGAGCTAGCCCAGAACACTTTTGCTTTAATTGAACATTTCTCCCTATTGTGTCTACTGTCTTGCTGCTGAAGTGTAGGAGGCAGCTCCTTGGGAATGGGGAGTGATGGCTGTAGTTCCATTTGCTCGTGAGCCCAGTATACCTGGTAGGATCACTTGTGCGTGGGGCCAGGTAGCACTGAAGACAGCAACTCAGGTCTGCACTCATAGTTTTTGATTCTGCAGGGGCTTTCTTGTCTGAGGGTTGCAAAGCATGGACAGAATTCTTAAAATTTAGCGCTGCTGTTATGTGGCACTTGTTTGGACTTGGCTGTCGTGATGTAAACAGGCAGAAGGCTAATGCAGGACTGGCTGGAGGTGAAACACGTCCTGCAGCAGAGTTGATGCAGTGGCTTTGCCGATAGTTTCAGCAGATAACGTGCTGTGGTGACTTTTCTCGAGTAGCTGGAGAAGGTGCATTGGCCACATGCCGTTCACAAGCTAAAGTGAGAATTAGAAAAGGTTTGTTTTAGTGACTTATAAATAGCTTAGCACATGCTGATGGGGCAGAAGCTCAGCTTCGTCATTCCGGCTTTGAATCCCTAAAGTGCCTGTAAAAAAAAAAAAAAAAAAAAAAAAAAAAAAGAAAATCAGTGCTGGAAACTTATGGGCTGAATTCAGACCTCGTGGAGCAGTGTCAATTTATAGCAGGTCTGAATATGGCCCTAGCTCTCTAACATCATTTGTAAATCCTATGCAGCCGCCTTTCTTCTTCACCCCTTCCTTGGTTCGTTCTGCTGCTGCAGTTACAGCTTTAGCTTGTGCTGAGCTACGTTGTGTGCTGTGCCAGGTCCATCACACGTGCCTTGTTTATGGTCCAGGTTTTGAACTTTGCTTGCAGGAAGTGGACAGCCCCTGCAGTGATTGACCTTCAAGGCTTTTGGTAATGCCTTGTGCGTGTTTCTCTGCTGATAAAGTAATGTCTCACTGATTTATCTGCTTGCACACAGAATTATTTGCCTCCCATGTTTCATTTCCCTCTTGAAATTCCACCCATTGGTCATTCATCTTCTGTGATTTCCTCTTTCTTGCTGTGCTGCGCAGCGATCTTCACTAGAATGATGCTTCATCTTTCACTTGAATGCTTTTAATTCCTCCCCAGTTTTGCCAGATTATGCACGTTTTAAAATGAGACTCGCTGGAATTTTTCTTCCAGCAAAAGTGAAACACCTTCAGCTGCTGAGGGAAGGGAGATTTTTACCTTCCTGTAGGGGAGCAGAACTTCCCAGGGGCTGATTCTTGGTCTAAGCCATGGTGTGTGCTGGCACCGCTCTGTTTTCAGCAGAAGCAGAGTAAGGCCATTACCGAGTATGTACAAGTCAGCAATGATTCCTGTCTCCGGGAGCCAGCCATGTTATCTGTCACTGGTGTGATTATTGCAAACTGGTGTTCCTAACTCTTAGAGGATTTGGGGCCTTTCTTAAATCCCCAAGCCATTATGTAAGAATGGCAACTTGGCATATTTAGGTATTTTCTGGTTCTAATGGCTGCAGAGAAAAGCTGACAACAGAAACCTTAAAAGACCCTAAACTTAAAGTCAAATGCAAGAAAAGAACCCCAAATATGTTACTTAAATTTGGGGTTGTCCTCATAGTAGAGGATGGAGGAGGTGAGTCTGCCTTGTAGCTAGCAAAGTCTGATCCTGGTAATATTGACTGCCTTCACTGTTTGTCCTGAAACTGAGCAGCAAAAAATCTCTTCCATCCTGTGAAGTTGATGCTCCGTGTCTGTGGTACCGTGTCACCAAGCACAAGGACAGGGCTACAGCAGCAGTGTGGAAGTTGTGGCCTCATGGGGTGGGAGTTAAGTTCTTCCTTGTTCACAGCAGTGTCAGCCAAACACTCCTAGGTATTCGTGAACTGTCAAATTTTGTTTGAGAAATTTATTGAAATGTTCCATTTTTATAAGGTCAAAACCTTTCCTTGCAACTTTATTTTAATAATATTGTCACAATATTTTGGCAAAGTTGAAATACTTTAGAAAATGGAATTTTAAGGAAAAAAGTGTGTTGATTTTTTCACTACTTTGAAGCATCCGCCCAAAAGCAACAGTGTTCCCTGAGAAAGAAAATCCAAATTATCTTTTTCTTTCTTAGCTCTCTTGCATTCTGTGATGACTACACCCTATCAGACAGTCTCAGAAAAAAGAATTTTCCCAGACAAAAAATCCTCTTAAAGTTCACCTGGAGAAAAATGTACCCAGTAGGAAGTTCTGTCCTAAGAGACCAGGATTTTAAGGTTGGCTCTTATAAAGGTCTTGTAAATCCAGTCTTCAGTTCTCTTGAAACATGAATTTTCCTTTACATATATAACCACACTGTAACTACTTGGTAATATTAATATTTAATGCCTAGATTTTATAATTTAGTTTGCCTTCAGAAACAACAGGGCCAAACCTGTGTGTGGGCCTGGTGAAGACCCTGCCACTGTAGTGATGCTACGCTGGAGGAGCTGGGAGTCACAGGCTCCAAAATAGCGGTCTTGGCAGTGCCATCTGTTTCAAACATGTCTTCACGTGCTCTTCAGTCACAGTGGCCAGTTAATGAGTGAGGATCTGAACCGTAGTGCCCCAGTAGTGGCTTTACCGTGATCGGAGAGGCTGTGAATTGGAGCAGAAAGTGTTTCATGTACCATCGTTCCCCAGGCAGGGAGTTAGGCAGGCGAGTACTTGCTTGTCTCGGTGAGACTGTGCCACACGTTGTTGTATGCCAGAATAAATAACCTTCACATCTGGATGGCAGTAAAGGCTCTAAGTGCCACTGGAAGCAGCCAGATGGGGAGGTTCCATGGATGCTGCTCCTGACCTCAGATGCACTCCTGAATATTAGGAGTGAGTTTGCTGGAAGGGAAGGAGCAAGTTGGCTTCTTACAAATGTGGTCCACCATACATGCCCTCAGAAAATCTTTTTTAAGCCTTCCGACTTTTCCCTGTGAAATGAATGGATAAATTGCACTATTAGATAAGAAAGCCAGTTGTTCACTTTTCACGTGGTGAATTGGCAGGGGAAGCCAAGAGCAAGTCCTGGTCAAATTTGGAAGGCATACCAGGTCCAGTGCTGGCTTTGCCTCAGTGCCTGCCTGCTGAAAACAAAGGAGCCAAGATGCTGTCTGATGAACAGAATCCAGCAGCTTCGCTGGCCAGCAAGCTCACTCACCTGCCTACCTCAAAAGCCTCTTGGCACAACTGCCAGCTGTTGCCCTCTAAACTTGGGTCATGCCTCAGGCAAAGCCGTCGTTGCCGACTGTGGATTAATAACCTCAATTGCCAGGGTGCTGTGGGTGAGATCTTCCCCGTGCTGGCTGCATTATGGCCCTTTAATCTGCTTTCCTCTCTCATGACCTCTGAGCCTGGAGGGATTGGCAGATGGGGGAGATCTTTGCCTTCCTACATGGTTTTCCCTCATGAGGGGCTGCGGAGATTGATGGGGTGTGAAACAGCAAGCAGAGCTGGCAATGGAATCGCACCTGCCAGAAGGTGTTTCTGGTACTCTTAGGTGCAAAGGACAAATGTGGCAACATCTGGGAGTTTGCCCTGAAATTCAGCCACCTGCAAAAGATCACAGGCCCCCACCCAGTGGGGGTCTGACTGTTAGGTTTGGTCATCTGGGGGAGGGCCTGCATGGCTCTTGCAGCGAGGGGAAGGCACTTGGATTTCTAAAATGTTCCCCTCACTGAGTGTTTCCTTTAAAGAAAAAAGGTCAGATCTCGTCAGTACAGAAATGGGGAGGGGCAGGATTGCATAGTCCACGATGCTCCTAGATGAACTTGAAGAGCAAGAAGATAGAGAGGAGACAAAATAATCTGGAGTAAAAAAAAAAAAAAAAAA
>WHYT01000580.1:0-11786 GCA_009806455.1 Tetrax tetrax
CTTTGGTCTCCCAGGGGCACAAATACTCCCAGCACAGCTTGACATTAAGTTTCCTGAAAACTCCAAAGGAAGACAAACCCACTTCTGCTTCTTCTCATGCTCTGAGGAAGACCAGGGTCCTATCCTGCAAGAGTCAGGGAGTCCTCAGAGGTGTGTGTGGTGTACTTGTAACACAGAGACGTGAGAATCAGCCCATGGGTGGCAAGGGCACCCTACCGCATGGGAGAGCGTTGGATGGGCTTTGAGGGCTGGGTCCTACCCCGAGCTCAACCCAGCTCTGGTATCTGGGAGACAAGCTGCAGTTGCGCTGCAGCCAACCTGGCCCGGCCGCCTCCCGCTCTGCTGCGAGTGCTCCTGCCACGCGCGTTCCACCGGTATTGCTTTTGTCACCAACGTGCCTCCTGGGCAACAGGTCTTTGGAAGCAAAATGACTATCAGCTAACAAACATTGGGACAATGTTTGTGTGCCATGGGAGTTAAACAAGCCCACGCGCCTCGTCCTTGGGTTGCTGCTGGCTGCTGAGCCCGGGTGGGCTGCAGGGTCCCATCCCTGCCTGGGGAGAGTCCAAAAGAGCCTTGAACAGGCAGGCTGGGGGTGAGAAGGGGGCGTCCCCCTGCCATTTGTGGCTCCCTGGCTCCCCAAACAGGTCCTTGTTAGGTGTCAGCTGCTGGGAGTCACCTGTGGGGACCGGAGTGACGCTTCCTGGTGTCCCACACAAGGACAGCCAGGCTCTTCAGAGGAGTAGTTCTTGATTTGTGTACCTGAGTTGGCACACAGAGGATGAGCAGCTTTGCCCCATCGCACCGAGGCTGCCAAAAGGAGTTGGCTGACCCCTAAGCAGAGGGACATTGCTTTTCGGGTGCTTGTCACGCGCAGCTGAAAGTGCCAGTGCCACCTTCTTTGCCAGGCTTGTGAGTCATGTTCTGCCATCCCAGTGCCCCCACAGGTGGGTGCCGAGAGCATCCCCCCCACACGAAGGCTTGGCTGGCAAGACTCAGGGCCAGCTGAGGGTGGCCTCTGTTTTTTGGGGCCCTTGGATGGTGCAGTCCCTGTGAGCGCTGCAGGGGGGGCTTGGCCAGGGCTGACCCCCTGCCCATCACAGCTCTGGACCCTGACCTGAGGGCTGACTTTCTGGCTCAAGCCCTGACCTGCTTCACTGCCGTGAGTCTGCTGGGTGGTCCCTCCGCTGTGTCTGACCCCGGCTGCCGTCACCGCCTGATCCTACCCTGGCTCGCTGAGTCGCCTTCCCGGCTTTGCCTTGGACCTGTCTCACCTCCAGCCACTGGCCTGATGTTGATGCCTGAGGATGATAGGACACGGGGTGATGGTTTTAAAATAGAGGGAGGTAGATTCAGACTGGACATAAGGAAGAAAGTTTTTATGCTGAGGGTGGTGGAGCAATGGCACGGGTTGCCCAGAGAGGCGGTGGATGCCCCATCCCTGGAAACATTCCAGGCCAGGTTGGCCGGGGCTCTGAGCAACCTGATCTGGTTGGAGATGTCCCTGCTCCTGGCAGGGGGGTTGGACTGGGTGGGCTTTAACAGACCCTTCCCACCCAAACCACTCTATGATTCTGTGAATCCCTTTATTCTCCTTGCCAGCACGATGCCCTATCAAGGAGGTCCACAATTTCCTTGCACATTTGTACAAGCAGATCCTTCCCTTTGCACGCTTTAAACCTTCTGGGTGGCAGCTTCTTTGCTGGCCTAGCTCCGGCGCTGCGAGACAGTGAGTAACTACTGCTGCCTTGTGTTCCTGTCCTTCTCGTCTCCCCATCTGTGCCCCAAGGACGCTGCAGGAGCAGGTCCCAGCCGCCGGACAGCGTTCGGCTTTTCTGATGGGACCATTCCCTTCAATTTTTTTTTTCTCAGAAGAAAGCCTTTCGTACGGCTGAATCTGTGAAGACAAACAGGAGCGCAGGATGGTCTATGGACCGGTTAACCGTCACACCAGGTGAGCAGCACGACGGCTTCCCAGGGAAGGTGCTGATGCCAGGAGGTGTCCTGCCCTCCCCTGCCCACCCCCGCCATGCCGGCCGACCCCTTCTCTCCCAGTCTGCTCCCACTTTGGCTCCGGGAGGTCCAGCCCTGGGCTGTAGGGCAGCTGGCTAGACAAAAACCTTCCGAACCAGCTGGAATTAAGCAAGCTGTGTGCGAGACAAGGAGCCCGGACCGAGCGCAAAGCGGCTCTGTCCCTCCGCAGCAGCTCCTTTCCAGGCTGTCAGAGCCGGTTACAGATGTCCGCTGCTGCAGCCCGCTTGTCCTGCAACACGGTAGTAGCTAAAAAAATGATGAATAATAGAATTAGTGTTGTCCATTAACTCCGTCTCTCAGGCACATGCTCGTAGACAACAATCTCCCGTTCCTCGCTCGGTGAGGGGCTGCGGCGCCGGCAAATCTCCGGGCGAGCTGACGGGAGGTGAATCACCAGCCGGACGGATTCAGGCAGGCAACTGGCAGGCGAGCACACGGCTGGATACACAGAGGTGCGGCGCCGAGCGGTGGGTGGAAAAGCATTAGAGAGCCTTTCACGGCTCATCTGTGGTGCAATAAATAAGAGTCACCGAGAGCGGAGAGCGCAGCTCGGCGTGTGCAGGACTGTGAGCGATGGCCTTTGGCACCGTCTATACGGAGGGACGGAGCTGTCCCTGATTAATAAAGCCGAAGACTTTTCTCTCCCGTGCTCCCGAAGCGGGTTGTGCTGAGCTGTGAGCTGAGACGTGTGGAACCAGAAGGAAGGATCCCAGCTCTGCAGAGCCAAAATTTCTGGTAGACTGGTACACTGGTTTTCCACCTCTGAGATTTTTGTTCTTAAAATTGAGCCTTTCTCTGACATTCACAAAATAGATCTTCCCATGCTGAGACCAATCCAAATCACGCTTACAACTTTAAATATTTTTTAATCCTTTCCCCGGTGATGAGAGAAACAGGCCATTTTTAATGAAAATATTTGCAGCGTTTTGCAAATCTGTTGTAAAAACAGGATGATCCTTGCGTTCAGAGTGAGGAGTGAGGAGACTGGCAGAGAGCATCTCCCTGTGTCATTGCATGTGTCAGTCACGCTGAGCGCAAAAAAAAAAGAGACGTACAGAGGTGTAAAGACGAGTGGAGAAATATATACAGGAAAATTAGTGAATGGACAGATGAGGGTCGGAAAAGGGGAGAAACAGGGAGGAATTTGGGCAAAGTGTACACAAAAGCAGTGGTGAGTGAGTCCACCTGCAGCACCCGGCTGCCCCAGCACAGGGGCAAGGCTCTGATTCCAGTTTTGCATCCCTGGCATCGTTATTTTGATGCGGTGGTCCAGCGTGCACCGCACCAAAAGACACATCACGGTGCGCACAACCACCGCTGACATAGCCTAATAGAGTTGTTCCGCAGTGAAATGTTTTGACACTCTGAACGAGATAGGAAGAAAAGCACGCAGCGTACTAATTAGAGGACCAGCAGTTTTCAATACATTAAATAATGATTTTAAACTAACACAAAGCTATTGTGTCAAAGTATTTCATTAAAACACAAAGAAACACTTTGATCTGGAGAATAAGATGTTCCAGTGGATACTAAGTAAAAGCTGTTTGGAATGATGTAAACCAAATACAGGAATGTGAACACAATAATGGGACGCTGGGATGCCCGGCTGCAGCGCGCGCCTGCCGCCTGTTACGCAGAGCTGCGGCTGACACGGCGAGTGGCAGAAATGGGAGGAAATACAGTTTGTATCCCTGGGAAAACCATGAGGTGAATACTTTCTTTTACATTTTATTTGTGTATTTTATTTTAAAACACAATTTGCACTTTTGTTTTCTGAACTGTATTTGTTCCGGAATTGCTCATTTTGTAGTTTTTTCCCTGAGCTAGGGTTAATGTGGGTTTCAAGATGTGACGTTTTCCTATGAAGCGTCGTTTCCGAGTTGCAGCCACGGGCAGGTATGGCTCGTCGCCGTCCGTTTCGCTGTCCCCTGCCTGCCCACGGCTGGTCGAGGCAGGGGGACCTTCCTGCCTGCAGCGGCGCAATGCCATGCCCTGGGCTGCGACCGCCTTGCCCTCAACTCTTGCAGAGCGGCTGAAAACCGGTGCCGCCGCCTCCTCTCCCTTGGGGCTGATGCTCTTCGCGAGGGTGGCAGGCACACAGGACCAGGGCAGGTGCTGCTGGCTCCTCTCCCAGTGTGGGAACGGGCTCCTGCAGCCAGAGTCTGCTGGGAACACTGGGATTCTCCATGGACTGACGATGTCATTAGAGAAAACAGCATCTGAGGGAGTCACGATCAGCCTCTGACGTTACCCTTAGGCCCCAGTTCTGTTCCTCGTTGCGGCCCAGCGCCGTCGGGAGGCTGGGTGTTATGCCGGGCGCTCCCTGAGCTCTGCAGTCGGTCAGAGGACGCGTTTCCCACCCCACGCACTGTGGAGGAGCAGCAGACAGTCTGAGGCGAGCTGCCCGGCATTCATTCGTCCTGGTTCCTGAAGACCCAGAGAGCTTCCTTCCCGGCTGCAGTGTTGCAGGAGACCTACCCTGTGGAGATGTCAGACCGGAGCAACCCAGACTCCAGAGCCCACCGGCACGAGACCAGGAGCTCCCGAAGAGGCAGATGCATGCGGCGGCGCGAAGCCTCAGCAGGGCTCACAGCGGCAGGGATGCTCCGCACGGCAGCTTCCCATCGCCGTGTTTGAAATGATGTTAAAATAATGAAGTGACTGTTCTCCATCCTGGCGGGAATTTCTGCGGGATCCACTCTCACGGTGCATGGATGCTGGCCCCCGTGAGCGGCAGGAGCGATTTCTGTGCCTGTGAAGCAACGCCCGTGGGATCATTTCCGACTCCGCACAGAAGGGCTGCAGCAGCCAGCTCCAGCCATGTCACCCAGCTAAAGACCTGCATCCCAGCCCGGCGGCCTCAGCTCCGGGGAAACCCCGCGTAGTCACCCCGGTGCCCTCGGAGGCTGTGCCGGGGACGGTGCCTGCTGGGTGCCCCAGTGCACAGTGCTATTGGGCTCAGCCGGTGTCCCTCCCAAAACAGCACCTCTGCCAGCTTGCATGGGCTTCAGGTGCTGCTTCTCCGTCGGAGACTCAGGAGGGGCACTTGGCTCTGCCACCTTTAGGGCACCCAGTCCCACACAGGGAGCGGGATAAAGGAGAAAAATGGCTGTCAGCGAAGAAAATGTGTATGTCACTAAACATGGCACCACCATCGAGAAAAATCTGCTTTGCTTCCTTCGGCTTTAGCCTTTAGTCAATGCCTTGAACGCAGGATGTGGATTTCAGGGTTTCTGCATGATTTGAAGATTCAGAAGGATGGATTTGGTACGAAGGGGAGCACAGCATGTAGGGCACGCCTGCACCGCTCCGTCCCTGCGCGGCTCTGTCCCGCGTGTCCCCGGGCACAGGCAGGGCTCCACCTCTGCACTGCGGGACGAGGCGATGGGCCTGCACCACGCTGGTGATGGCCCCAGCTGCTCCCACTCACTGCTACCGTGCAGGTCCCTGCCTGCCTCGGGTACCTGGCATGTGGAGACGCCCCAACTTCTCCCCATATTTCTCCCAGGCATCGGCCGTTGGGCTCATGGTTCAGTGTTTTCAGTTGAGGCACTTCGCAAGGACATCCGCTTTCTAGATATTTAATAACCTGCCTGTGGATTTCATTTGTGTTCATCTATTTATTGTTCACACTCGCTATTGCTGAACCCTCATGAGTTTCTCTTTCAGGCAGTTTCCTGGTCTCCGTCTGTTCCTGTCCACCCTCGGCGCCTGCAGCATCCCGCGGCTCGGCCTCCGCTCCGCCGCAGTGCTTCAGGTTGGCGTGAACCTCGCCATCGGCTTCGTTTGGAGTAAGACACCATGAGCTCTCTCCAGGGCGGGTTCCCGTGGGCGCTGAGGGGCAGCGGCACCGCAGTCGGTGTTCACAGCAGCTCTGCCATCTCCTCTCTTCTGTGGGTGCTGCGTGCCCAGACCGAGTGTCGTCTGAGGGGGCTTGGAGGCCTTCAGCTCCTGAGACATCACCGCCTTCCCGTATTTCACAATGGTTTTTCTATTTCATCTCTAAAATGGGCCTTGTGTGCTTTCTGTGTCTGAAAAAGAAAAAAAAAAACCAAAAAAGTGGTGTCTCCACACTGCAGGGAGATCATTAAGACTAATAATGATGCGTGTTGTAAGTGATTTTAAAAACAAAGCACAGCTATTTCTATTTCTATTAGGCTTTTATAAAGCTTTTATAGGCTTTTATGAAGCTTACAGTTGACTTTTTTAGATAATTAACCGTAGCCTACAGGCTGCTGATGCTGCACCTCCAAACCAGCCACGCGCTCCCGCCCCGCCCCAGGCACCTCCAGCCAGGGACACCCCTCCATCCGTTTCACAGAACGCCTCGTAACGTTTCTAGATTCTCCTCCACGCTGGTATTAAGCTAATTGCTCTGTGACAGCTCAGCGATCCCACATGTTGCATGTTGCATTTGGTGGAAATCCTGCTTTTCATGAGGGAACTCAACCCAACGCTAACCTGGAATCTGCATTTCCCTTCTCTCCAGCTGAACGCATTTCTCTTGCCCCTGCTCTGCTTTCCCAGAGAAGAAACCTGCGAAAGGAGAAGCAAAACTTGATTTTTGTTATCTTTGCTTTGGCCAGGAGCAGTGTCTGGAGATGGGAACTGGAGATTTCAGAAAGGCCAGGAGATACTGGAGGATGAGAGTGGAGCAAACGCTGGACGCAGCCCCACGAGCGTCCCAGGCCGGAGGCACCCTGGCTCTGCGCTCTGCCCGCCATCGTGCCCGGCATGGCGCGACGCACACCACCGCCTGCCGTGCCCTCGCCTCTTGGGCCCCCACGTGTTGATGGGACAGAGGCAGCGAAGGGGATTTCTGCTGATAGTGCATCAGATAAGTCATTTATACAGCAGTTGTGTATTTGAACCAGGAAAAGGGGGTTTAATTATTCTGTAGTAACAAATTAAGCTTTTTTGTTGTGTGCATGATGGTCAAAAGGGTCCCACTGTTAAATTATTGAACATTTTCACCTCAAGGTGAGAGGGTGATGTTACAGCATACATGACACAAGACTCTTCATCGCCCCAGGAAAATAAAACAGTGTTGTTCTCGGTGTCATCTGTGAGAGGAAACATCTCACACTGCCCCCTGTCTCAGGGTTGCTTACTCCACCTGAGGAGAATAAGGCATAAAGTCCTTTTTATAAGAATGTCTTTTACAAGGTAACCAGAAAAGTTAAAAGAAAATGTGTTAGGTATGGCCCGTCAGTCAAACGTCTTCAGAGACCAGCTGAATACAGCATGCAGGCGCTGTGATGGAGGAGTCTAGCCCAGCGCCGAGGATACTCGCCGTGGTAAAACATCCCCAAAACAGCCAGCGCCCCTGCCCCAGGGCGTGCGCCGAGCCTGGCATCCACGGCAAGCGGAGAGGGGTGGCCAGCAGTCTGGTTCCGAAACGGTTCCCTGGTCCAAGCCGGGCGAGCACAGCTCCACAGCCATGAGCCCACCTCTGCTTTGCTCTGCGGATGGCGGTTTCGTCATTTCTGAGCGTTTTGGTTTGAATTCAGTCAGGTTGCAAAAATATTCATTTTATCCCTAGCTCAGATGTTGAAACTGAATGTCAGTTAGAAGCAGAAACCCAGAATTATTCTGTGAGAAAATGCTAAAAAGAGGTTCTGCACACTTTTGTCCAAAAATAAAACACATTTTCCAGGGAGGCAGCTTGCTCCGAGCAGCCCTGCTCTCCGCAGCCCGGCAACAGGGCCGGCTCTGCCCGCAGCGGGGTCCAGTGCCACTGCCCACCCCGCAGCGCGGCGGCTCGGGACCTTGCCAGGCATTTTGCAACAGCTGGAAATATTGGTAACGTCCCACAACTGGATCCGCGTTGCCAGGGAGTCTCAGCGCCTGTCCCCTCTCCGTGCCCTGGGCATGATCCTCATGTAGCGAGAGCTTAGCAATACAAACTCTAAAGGTTCATATACAGGAAAGCAAATACATCTGCCAACAATTATTATTTTTAATTTCTCCAAATCTGTAATCCAATGACATGGATTTAAGAAAACAGTAATTTATCTTATTGTACTTTTCAGCGAGGCTGATTTTTTTTCATGCTTAGACTTCACCGTGGGGTTATCTCCCTCTTCTGCCGGGGGCCGGTGCCACAGGGGTCTGGGTTTGCTGCGTCCCCTGCCCCGGCAGAACCAGGAACTGGGCTGGGTGAGAGAGCCCCGTTACCTCGGACCCATCAGCACGCCCTTAGACTCAGCTTCCAGGTGTTGCAAACCCCAGTTTCTGTAAGGAAATCCCATCTTCAGCAAGCGTTGACCAGCCACCAGCACGGGGTCCTGGCCCTGTGAGAGGACACGGGTACCCCAGGGACGGGGATGCTGCTGGCTGGCGCTGGGCGTGGGCTCTGTCCTGGCAAAGCCAGGCTGCCAGCCCCTCCCTGCAGCCTGTCCCCTGGTCTGGACCCCGGCAGCTACATCTCACGTGGGAAAGTGACCTTACACTGCTGTCATTTTTGTGGTTAGCACGCTGGCTTTGCTGCGCCCTCCCTGTGAAGCCTTCCTCATTTCTATTTCTGGGTCACATCCTCAATCTCCCGTCTTATCAGGTTGCCTCTATTTTTTTGTTTAATTGAATGCACTTCTGCTTAGCCAGTGCGTATCTCTCACCTGCATCCTCCCTGGCAGAAGCTCAGCTCGTTCCTGGGTGTTCGCACGCTGAGAGCTATTACCGTGCCCACTGCAGCTGAGAGCAGGGTATAAAAATACCGGGTTTTGGGGAGGGTGTGTAGATTTTGGGTGCATGGTTTTAATTAGAAATTGACATTTCTAAGCCTTTGGCTGCCAAGCAACAAGCATCTAGAGAATGATCTCGGTGGTGAGACGTAGGTACCCAGCGTCCATCCTCGCTGCCGTATTTAAAGCCTCAGAAAGGGCCACCTCACCGCTCACCGCGCAGGCACTCGGTGGTGGCGAAGTTCACGCTTCAGCTCAGTAGGAACCAAGGCAGAGCGGCTGACCTGGGACCGCAGCACTGCCGGAGCAGCGGAGACTGAAGGTACAATGATGTGGGAATGAAATTTGGTATTGGAGTCAGTAGGATGCTCTGAAACTGCAGTCTGCTCCCTGGCTGAATGGAGCCCTGGCTGCTCTCCGCGGGTCAAGCCCAGGACGTCCCACACCCTGAGGACCCGGCCCCTCGTTCAGTGGGCAAAGGGGAGCGCACAGCCACGGCCCGTGGGAACAAAAGGCAGCCAGAGGCAGGGATCATAGAGACGCTTGCGCAGCTCTGCTGTACAGCCTCCCTGGCCTCATCCTCACAGAGCAAGCAGCTTCCTTCTTTATCTTCCCCTTCTGGAAGAGATTCTTGCCTTCAGTTCGCTGGCTGATTCACCGCACTCTTCGCCAAGCAGCGTTTTGTCCGTTCTCGCTGGCAGCACCTCCCCTCGAGCCCTTCAGCCCGGCTGGCGCAGAGGAGAGCAGGGAGAGCCAGCTCTCCGGGAGCAAAGCCCCGGGCCACACCGCGGGCCGGATGCGCCGACGGACGCGGCACGCTCCCCGCTGCGCAGCCCTCCAACCTCTGGGCTCCCCTGCCCGGGCCTGGCAGGAGGGGCCGCGGCTGCCACCGCTCCCCGGTGCCCATCGGCTGCGAGATGAGCTCCCGGGTGACAGAAGAAAGGCTGAGGTTGCCCTGTTCATCTCCTTCTGCCTTTCCTGGCACAGACTCCCTTCTCACAGAACGTTGCCCAGCGCTTTGCAGGTACTAAACACACTGGTATCTCCCAGGGAACAGCTGGACACCGTCGTGAACCGTGTCCCAGTGCCCAAGCCGTGGTTTCCTGCAGTAAAAACAGTCACCACGGAGCACGCCGATGGCCTGTGTGGTCCAAAAATGTACGTTTGCTCATGGCAAACATTCCCAAGGAAATCATCATATGCTCTTAAAATGCTTAACCGGGCAGTCCTGCCCCAGGGGGGCTGGATCCCGGCCGGCCAGAAGCTCTTGGTCTGCAGCAGGAGGTCTGCTGGCCCTCATCTGCTTCCCGCCCGGGCCTAAGGAGGCTGCAGATGCTCCTCTTCTCCCTAAGTGCCTAAGCTTCTTTCTGAACCTGCTGAGCTCTTTCCTTCAGTTTTATTCCATTACTCCTCAGCCTTCCTCCCTGGCATCCCCTCAGACAACCAGATATGGTCTCCCACTCTTGGCCCTCATTGTGTACTGAACTGAATTTGGTGCCCGGCAAACGTGAGAGAGGTCTGATTGAGTTCAGCCCACTTATTTCACCCTTTCAGTTATCCAGTTCTTGGTGTGCCGTCTCTGAGGAAGGGCACAGGATATTTTTTATTCCAAGATATCATCAACTTCAGTGATGCACCTTGTCTACATGGAACATCTCTCTCCTCAGATGTGCTGACGGTCTCCAGCTCATTTGGGCAGGGTAAGAGACCCTTAACCTGCCTGTGGGGGCCCAGGAAATAATCACCCCGTCTGTCCCCAGAGACAATGTGGACTGCAAGCCTCCGGCATGGCCACAACACCTGGAACGAGCTGTTCCCTGGTTAGGAGGAACGTCGTGCTAAAGAGACTGAGGGGCCGTTCCTCCTTGGTGAAACAGGCTTTGCAAGAACTGCCACCGAGCCCACGGCGGGGGCAGAGGACATTTTCTGTGAGCAGGATGCAGAGGGCACGGGAAGAGTGGGGCTGAGGTTTTGGGCTGCGGCTAACTTAGCAGCGTTTGATTTCTGCAGGAGCAGAGAGGAGAAGAGTTGACTCCCGAGTGATTCATTGACAGGAGATCCAAGCAAACCAGGCCGGCTCTCTGCCAAGCTGGGAGGTGCAGGAGTGCTGCACTGTGCCGCGCACGTACCTCTGATGTTTTACAGCCCACTGCAGATTTCCTGGCCTTTCCCCTCTCGGTGGTCTCCAGAGGAACCTGCAGCACCCTGAACGCGCGGGGGGTTGTAGGATCTCACCAGAAGAGCTCCATGGGCTCAGAGCTTCATGAGCCCGGGGAACGCCAATCCATCCCGTGCTCAGCGCATCTCCCCTTTTCTGTCCCTCCACGTGTCCGAGAGCACTGGAGCTGGGCCCCCACCCACGACTGGCTGCTCCCCTGCAATGCCTCCACCTGTGTTCACCACATCTCTTCCCTGCTCCCAGCACCTACGTCAGTCATGGTGGCTTGTCTCAGGGTCCTGTGGACCCAACAGCGACCGTGCTGCTTTGTGCACTGCAGTCGTCACTCCGCACCACCACCTCCTCTCACCTCCCTCTCCATGGGTTGTCCTCCAGCTTCTCCCCAGCTCTGCTCGCTTCCCACGCAGTCTGGATGGGTCCTGTTGGCAGTGAACGTTGGGTCTGGTGTGACCGAAACCTTCAGTGGCATCTATGACAACAGCAGAGTTGCAGGCTACATTCAGAGGCTGTCCTGTGGGCTGCAGAGCCACTCACCAACTAAACATCCAGGAGGGGAAACCTGAAAGAGAAGGGCTGCTGCGTGCCTGGGTGGCTTCTGTTCTCACGCGCTCCAAGTGCCCGTCATTCACACAGCGCCATAGTGCAAGTCCCAGACTGAACCAACTCTTCAACTGTCATGGTTCAGCCCCACTCAGCAGCTAAAATCATAGAATCATAGAATGGTTCGGGTTGGAAGGGACCTTCAAAGGTCATCCAGTCCAACTCCCCTGCAAGAAGCAGGGACCTCCCTGACCAGATCAGGTTGCTCAGAGCCTCATCCAGCCTGGCCTTGAACGTTTCCAGGGATGGGGCATCCACCACCTCTCTGGGCAACCTGTTCCAGTGCTCTA
>WHYT01000589.1:0-11521 GCA_009806455.1 Tetrax tetrax
GGGGCGCAGGCAGCCACAAGCAGGAGAGCGAGGAGGGCAGCTGCCGGGACCTTCATTGCGCTGTGGGGGCCGAGGGATCCGCAAGCGGGGCTGAAGCTGCGGGGGCTGCAGGGCTCTGCACCGTGCTGGGCCCCTGCACCGATGCCCTCCTTTTATCCCCCGCCGCTGGGCGGGCGCAGAGTTTCAAGGAAAGAAAATGAGCGCATCATACCGTGGAAATTATGTCAGGATGGGCCAGTTTTGCTGAGCCAGGGAAGGCAAGCAAACCGCAGCAGGGGAAGTGTCAGGCCATGGGGCTGCAACTTTCAGATTCCGCTTGGGTGCCCGGCAGAAACGAGCCGGAACCCAAATCCCAGCACCACTGCAAGGAACCCACCGGCCACGAGCCAGGCTGGGGCACAAAGCCGTGTGGCCAGAGCCCCCATGGCAGTGCCAAGCAGGCAGCCGTGAAGCCACGCCAGCAGGCTCCAGGCAGGGATTTGCTTTGCAAGAGCCCCAGCAGCATCCCTGTGTCGGGGGCTGCGGAGCTGCTCTGCGGACGGACAGCCCGGCCCAGCTCAGGCGCCGTGGCGTGGTTGCTCCACGCTGCTGTCGCTGCTGCGGGCAGAAAACCAGTGCCAGGCATCAAATCCCCACTTCTCCCCAGTTTTGCCACAAATACCACTTCTCAGCCTGCTCCACCGGTCACAGAGCTCGCTCCGAAGCTCCGCAGCAGGAGCCCTGATCGGCAGCAGACGGATGAAGGCTGCTCCAGCCTCCCTGTGCTCGCTGGAAACCTGCCCAAAAGCATCTACCTTTTCAATTACTGTTAAGGAAATATCTGGCATGAGTGACTGGCCTGATAGTGTCCGATTTCCTTTGTTTGCCATTGTTATTTCCGCTGCAGTGGGTGGAAGGGCTCTAGAGGCTGCAGGAGGATTTACTCCACACCACCCCCCTGGCAGGAGCAGGTCCCCATCCCCGGGCCTGAAGGAATAGTGCACCTTTCCTTCTACAGCTGCCTCTAAACCCCTTGATCCTTCTGGAAAAATAACAAACCAACCCCAAAACCCACCAAACACCCTTTCTCCTCTTGTCAGCTCGTGTCTGGCTTTGCCCTCCTCTCAATCCACATCCCACCAGGTGGGCAGCTGCCCACAGCATCCTTAAACCCCATGCCTGGGTGGGGGCTATTTCAGCTTGAGGGGGAGGTGAGGGGTTCAGCCTCAGCCCTTGGGAATTTCCTGCCCTCCCAGGGGCTTCCAGGGCTATTCCTTGTTCCCTGCAGGGATGCTGAGCCCTGCTGAGTTTTCTCTCACAGGATTTACATCGTCTCACTCCAGTGGCGGGTCAGAAAAGGGCATTTTATTAAACCCATCAAGGGGTGTACAGTAGTGTGGACGAGGCGACAGAAAAAGAGAGGACAGAACAGGGTCCATAACTTAATGAGATGAGAACTTATAGATAACTGTGGGATGCAAATAAATAGAGCTTATACAGAAGGCAGCTTCACATGAAGGTTTTTCTGGTCAACTCCTGCTGCTGCCGGAAACGCTGGAACCAGTCCGTCTCCGGGTCCACGCAGAACTTTCTGCCCTTCAGCAGCTCCACTCTGTGGGGGAGAGAGGGGCTGCATTAGCTGGGAGCACATGGGATCCAGCCGTGCTAGCCTGGGGGTGCCTGCAACATCCTGCCCTCCACATCCCCCGAAAGTGCTGATTTTTCAGAAACCTTGGCTTCCTTCCTATTTTTCTGGCTGGCAGCCGAAATGGGGGATTTGGGGGCTCTTTGGCATAAAGCATCGAGGACAGGGGTTGTGTGCACAAAGCCAGGGCAGGGCATCCCTACTGACAACACTTTTTGGGGGTGGCTCATTTTGGGGATCCTTGAAGGCAGAACAACTGATGGGGAAGTTGGGCAGGTGAGGGTGAGGAGCGGGTTGCCGGAGAGGAAGGCTGGATGGGGGCTGGGTTTACTCACTGCACGGCCCTGCGGGAGCAATGGGAAGGCGTCTGCTGGTAGCTCCTGATGAGGAAGGCAGGGATCTTGTGCCGGATGATCATATTCTCATAGCAGCATGCACTGTAGGAGCTGCGGACTGAGAGGAGACGAGAGGGGTTGGTGCTCTCCCACGCCTGGAACGAGGGGTGTGGGTGCTCCCCCACTCAGGACGAGGGGTCCCTTCTCGCATCCCCGGCAGCGCAGCTTTGCCCCATGGTAGGAGCCCCCCATATCCCTGCCTGCGGGTGTTATTCCTGAGCTCCCCAGCCAGGATACCAAGGCTGAAGCCATCCCCAGGCCTGTTTTTGCTCCTTTTGAGCAGGACTGGGACAGCCCCATGCTCGGGAAGCTGGCGATGCCCCTCAGACCCCCAAACCCAAGGCAGGAGCAGGAGTTGAAATTCTAATCCCCCTCCCTGACCCCTCCAAGCCCCCGGCAGCCAGAGGAGCTGGGGACGGCATTGGGACGGCAGCGGGGAAAGGCGCGGCATCAGTACTCACAGGAGACACCCTGGCTTCCAGTCCAGAGAGCCTCCAGCAGCAGGATGAGCGGAGCCAGGTAGAAAACCTTCATGTCAGTCCTGGCACTTGGTCAGCACCAGCAGCCACCAGCTCTTGCTGCCTTGAGGTCACCGAGACCTACCCGCCCCTCCTGCCTGCACCTCGGCGTGATATACCCCCGGGGCAGGCTTTCCATGACACCTCTGGACTCTCCCTGGGGAAAGAACCGCCTGGAGACATTGCTAAAGGGCAACCGGTGAATGGAAATTCCTTCTCCCAGCCCCTCTGGCCCCTGCGGTACCCGAGGGCTGCTGGAAAGTGTGGTGAGCAGCTGGCAGCTCTGCACTGCTGGTGATGCACCAGAGCTGGCAGTCTATTTTGGGTTTGGTTGTCGCCGCCAGCAAACCACACAGGATGATGCTTGCACTTGCCAAAGCCCCCGGAGAGTTTATTTTCAAAACCTACCCAGTTTTGGCTCGACCGCGCTGCCTCTTTTGCAGTTCTGCACTGAGGTGAGTGGCTTGGTGGTGGCTGGGCTCACCTCAGCCCGCCCTCAGACCCATCGCTGGCTGCCCATGACGGTGGCTGTGCCCATCACGGTGCCTGTCACCATGGCAGTGCCCATTACATCTCCTCATGGTGTCCCAGGAGCGTGGGCTGTCAGTAGAGCCCGACCAGCCGTCCACGAGGGTCAGCTCTGAATTTGGGCCAGGGGTCTCTACCCATTAGGATGGCTGGCGAGGAGCGTGGGAAGCCACCTCCTCATGGACTATGCCCTCTCACTGTTGGCTTCCCCAAAGCCAGTGTGGACGTGGTTTGGCCCCGTGCAATCCCCAGACCCCCTCGAAGAGACATGGTTGGGGCTTCGGCTCTTCCCGGCTCCTCCCTGACCCCAGCGCTTACAGACGTGGTTTAACACCCAGGCAGGAAAGCTGGCAGCAGGATCTGCCCACTCCTCAGACACTTGCACAGCCAGACGTTTGCACGCGTGAGATCACATTTAATTCTGTTTGGTGTGTTGTACAAAAAATAACCCTGAAGCTGCTCCCCCTCAACCCCCCCTGGTGCTGGCAGGCCGGTGAGCGCAGCCTCACCGATACGCTGCTGCCGCCACCCGCGAGGGGTACGGGCAGGGTTGGGGCTGGACCCCAGCACGCCACGGGGTCGGCATATCCCATCCTGCTGGGATGCTGGGGATGGCAAAGGCCCTTTGCCTTTGGGAAGGTGGTGAGGGTCGTTGCAGAGCCTATAGGGAGGATGTGCCCGATGAGCTGCTGTAGCCGAACGTGGTGTCCCTGCAGCCGCCTCCGTGAGGGGGTCAGCTTTGTGGTGTCCTGTTCTCCGCGGAGGGGGCTCCCCGTGCCGCCGCTGGCGGCCCCGCTAGCTGGGGATGGAGAAGGAGCTGACTTGGAAGCTTTGCTGGTACCTCTTCACCCAGGGCCTGCTCGGCTTAGTGCAGATCTCCTTCCCGTTCCTCACCCTGAAGCTGGGACAGACAGAAGGCGGGGTTAGCGGGGTGGTGGTATGGGGACCCCAGTGCTGACTTTCTGAGGGGCTCGGAGGCACAAAGGATCAGGACTGGACCCACTAAAGCAAGGCATGGGGTCTAGCAGGGTCTGGAGGGGCTTTATCCCCAGGGCTGGGTTTAGGGTACTCACATCACAGCCTGGTGCGGGCACTCGGGGCTGGTGGGGTAGCAGGCGACGACGTTGTCTCTCTTGATCCTTCTCGTCTGGAAGTTGAAGCAGCACTTGTCGGGCACGGCCGGGGCTCCTGCGGGAACAGCATGAGCTCAGCTTTGCCTGGAGATCATCCCCTCCCGTCCTAGCCCTCCTGCTGTAGGCATGGTGGCTCTTTGGGAGGGGGACCCCTGCACCCCATGCACAAAGCAAACCCATCCCCGCAACCCCGGGGGCTGTCCCTAATCCCCCAGCCCGCAGGGACGGAGCAGGCGGCAGCACTCACTCTGGGCCAGGCTCTGGCAGCACAGCACGGCGAGGAAGAGGAAGGTGCAGACCACCACGGCCATCTTTGCCATGCTGGCGTGCGGGAGGGCTGCTCAGCGACACCAGTCAGCGACACCGGAGCTGCGGTCTGGTAGGGTCACGGCTGCTGGGCTGCTTTTATTGGGGAACAGCGGGGCTGGCTTCTCTCAGGGACAGCGGTTACGTGGGCAGGGGGATGACCTGGGCCCCCGCCATGTCCCAAAGCACAGAGGGTGAGGAAAACTCATCCCCTTCCAGCACAGCCCCTGGAAGGGGAAAAACAGCTCTTAGGCTGTGCTTTTGACTCTCAAAGGGCTTGGGATTTTTCCTGACCTCCTGCCTCCAGCATTAGGGCTAGTGGCCAGGTTGTTCTCGAAGTTTGGCTCCGAACCCCTGTCCCTGGGCAGGCTGTGTGGCCCATGGCAGGAGACCCAGGGTGGATGAGAGGCTCTTGGTTCCATCCTCCTTGGGTGGGACTGGGGTCGGGCTCAGCACCCCACAGGGTCCCCAGCAGCCGCACACACTCCCGACGGTCCATGTCCTCCCCCTGTACTGCAAAGATTTGCATCCCATCACTTTGCATCCCAGCCCAGGGGACGAACGGCCAAATAACGCCCCCCTCCTGAAGAAAGCCAGAGAAACAACTTCTGTTTGGTTATCTTAGCTATGTACAGGGCTCTGTGCCGGTTTTGGGGGTGTTTGGGGTCCGTCAGACTCTGTTTCCCTTCCCCAGTGTCGAAGAAGCAGCAGCACATGTTCTTGGCAGTGCTGAACTGGGAAAGGTAGAGGCCAGTCTGTGGATTCCCCAGTGGATTTTTCCTGACCTCAGCTGTTCAAAAACCTTTCTCTCCCACCCAGCTCCAGGAAATCCCAAGGTGCATCCCAGCTGTCGGCAGCTGGTGGATGGTGGGAAGCAGTGGGGAGATGCAGATGCGCATTCCTGCTCGCTTGGCTATGCAGGCAGCCACGTCCTGTCACGCAGGGTTGGGGATGCCAATGGCACCCTGCCGGCATTTTGGGGCAGCCCCACCACGGAGACCTGGCTGAGGAGGGCATGGGGTGCTGGTCCAGGCAAGGACATGACCCAGTGGGAATGGGGGCCACATGTGTCCCTCCATTTGCTCTTCTCCAAAGCCATTTCCAGGAAATCAGCCTCAATTTTTTTGGCACGCACATGCTGAGTAACAGTGAGGTGAGGCAAGCAGGGCTGGGCGATGCGGACACAGGGGAGTTCATGTTTCCACACCCAGCTGTCGGAGCCGAACACCTTCCTCTCGTCACTCCAATGCACATTTAATCTCTCCTCAGGAGACTGTGGGGAGTGGAGGACAGCAGACAACCCTGATCCTGGTCCAGTGCAGCTGCCTGGCTCGCCTTTCCCTTCCTGGATCCATCCTTTCCCTCTTATCCCCACTTCTTATCCCATGCTCTCAGGGCCTCCTGGCCCAGCTCGGGTAAATGTGGCCTCCTAAGGGTAGAAAATGTTCCCTGCAATAAGAAAATGAAACAGAAGCACAAGAAAAACAAAATGAGAGTTTACTGGACTGGGAAAAGCCCCTTTTTAACACTCCCATGTAAAATGGTGGGATGCATCAGGCCGGGGAATTCTGGCGATGATGTTCCCAGCACCTGCAGCATCCCTCGGTCCAGAACTCCAGCACTGCCCCACTGGGCGAGGAGACCCCGCAGATGGGATTTTGGAACATGGGGGATTTTTCAGCCCCGATTGAGCCACTGGAGCTGGCAGCCTCTCAGCCCCCCTGGGTCCCCAGGGCTCACCTGTGTCTCAGGAGGAATATCTGCCTTTCACTGCCCCGCATCAGCCTGGTTGGGGCTTTACTGGATTGCACAGACCTGGCACCAGAGCCGGGGATGGCCGTGGGGGCTCAGGGGGGCCAAAAGCAAAATCAGGTGCTCCTGTGGCTCTTGAGGAATTGGGAGAAATTGATCTTCACCCCTGTCCAGCTCATCAGCCCTCCCATGTTTGACGCAGAGAAGCAGAAAGGATGTGGGAGACTCACTGCTGTGATGAGTGGATCTGGCCTCAGCTTAGGGTGGCCCCATGGGTGTGGCCCACATGTGGGCTGGGCTGAAAACCACCCTTTTCCTCCCGTTCTTCCCTCATTTCATGGGGTTACTCCTTGCCAGCACTCACAGCTCTGGCTCCAGGCTTGGCTGCAGAACATGGTGAGGAGCAGAGCCGTTGGTGACAAGCCACCAGCCTCCATCTCCACCTGTCCCCTCCGCCACAGCCATGGCATAGGGTCCTGGGGCTCCACCGGCCACAGTTTTTATCACTCTGCCTCACCAGGAAATCCCGTGGCTGGGAAAACACAGCTGGGAAATGTGGGTGATACAGGTGGGGGACCCCAGGAAACGCTGCCTCATCCCCACATCCCTCCTGCCGCCCCCGGCGCGGGGGAAGAATCGCGAGGGAGCAGGGAGGGTGGTTAGGGAGGTGTCAGCACCTGCAAAATGTGTGGGACGAGTCCAGCTCCAGCTGCCAAGAAGTGCAGGGGAAGGCGGCAAATTTGAAGGCCAGCAGAGGGATTTGGGACCCCGCTGAGGGCCAAGCTCTTATTGCCCCTCTAAAAAATGTGCAGGGGCTCCAAATCTCCCAGTGCTGGGGGAGAGTGACATTTCCCCCTGGAAATGCTGCTCACCCCTGGGTGAGAGCGGCTTTTCCAGTCGCATTTGCAGATGCTTTATTGATGCTGTGGCGCTTCTGATTTCAGTTTATTGATAACCCTGGGGGAGGAGGACCCAAGTGCAGCGCCCGTGGGACAAGTCGGCTGCTGCAGTCAAAGTCACCAATGTGATCAAAGCAGGTTTGCCAGACCGGGTCTGTTTTCTACAAAGGATTTGCTTGATTTATTCTTCTCCCTTTTGGGGTTTGGTCAGATCAGCTTTTCCATTACCTTGATGGGGCTGATCGTGAGATAACCACTGAAATGCACGCTCCACGTGTGCTGTTTCCTTTATTAAGGTCTTTGCCCAGTCCCGGCCACCTGGGACTTCCCCAGCTGCTTGCGGAGATGGTTTCTGTAGAGACGGGTCCACCCTCGCCTGTTCCCAGGAAGAGGTTGCTCACAGTCCCCCCCACGCCCCTGCAAAGCCCAGATGCCATCACCTTCCTCAAAAAGCAGCGGAGAGCTTTATTTTTTGGGTTTTTTTTTTTTTTTTTTTTTTTGTTTTTTTTTTTTTTTTTTTTTTGCTTTGGTCCAAGGCTGGATCTGCATCTCACCCTCAAAGCTTGTCACTGGGGTGGGAGCTGATTGTGCAGTCTCTGAGGCATCGCCTGGTACCCAGCTGCCCTGGGCCCATCTCCTGCTGTCGGAAGATGAAAACATATAGAAATAAGAGGGAACAGATGCCACTATCCTTGTCCAGGGGAGATTTCATGAGGAAAGTCACGGCCAGGCCTCAATTTCAGATGTGGGAGCAATGGTAAACACACCACAGGAGCTGCTGGAAGAAGCTCAGCTGCATCGCCAAGCCCGGACCACCCTTGCCTCCGAACATGGGCACGAGGAAAGGCCGACAGCGATGCTCCCCGGCTGTAGGAACTGGGAACCCAATGAAACGTATGGTATCGTGTGGCTTTGATGTAAATGTCTGGGGTTTTGGAGCCCTCTCTTGATTTTGGAATCTGTCCTCTGCTCCTGGCTGGTGGCTTTGATAGGGCAGCCCCTCCTGTCCCGGTTATCGGTGCCGGGTGGTGGGGTGCTGGCCTCGTAATGGGGAAAGCATCCCCAAAGTGACAGGTTTTCAACCCAAAGTGGTAGGCAGGGGGGTTCAGGGTGCTTGTAGCAGAGCTGAATCCAAAGCTTTCCCGTGGGATGAGTGTCCCTCTCCCCATCATGCGGGGGTAAGGAGCTTTGCTGTCCCCTTGTTGTGACTCGTCCCACGGCATTTCGTCCTCGCTCAGCCGTCCCGAGCTGAACTCTCCCTTCTTGCCGACATCCTCCGCCGTGCGCTGCCTGACTCATTTCCCGTATCCTTTGGCCCCGGCTCCTGGCTGCCTCCGTGCAGGGACCAACCCTGGCTGAAACCCCGAGCTCACACCGAGCTCCACTGCTCGAGATTACCATCAGCGCTGGGCGGCTCTGGTTGAGTGATCTCTTCCCCCCTCCGCCCGCCAACCTTTGCCTTTGAAAACCCAGAGTTTAAAACTAAAACCCAAAGCACTATCTGCCCTTTTTATCTGCGCCTTGATTTCTGCAGGTTTACGTGCACATCACAATTTCCCAGCGACCCGAAAGGCAAGAAGCAGCATTTAATGGTGGGAAAAAAAAAAGAAGAAACCCCAAAAGAGCAAATAAGATGCTCGTAAAGTCCTCTACACCCAGGAGCTGGAGTCAAAACCAAGTCCCACTGGGGACTTGCTGGGCTCTCTCCAGGCATGAGATCCAATGCCAGGCAGTGCTGGTGGGATGCAGGAGGTGGCAACAGGGATCGGCATCGCTGGGATGTGAGAGGCTCTGCTGCCCCACCCCGAATCCCCCCACGACCCACTGCATCCCAGTGGCGTTTTGCCCAGGCTGTGGCTGTCAGCAGCTGCAATCTGCTCTTGTGGTGTAAGCAACTGTCAGTTTTCACGTGTAATTTCTCAAACCACCTGCCCGGGGAGGAAAAGACACCCAGCGGACGATGAATTTGTTTCCTTCGGGACCACCCTGGGCTATGTCCCTTGTGCCAAACCGCCAGCCAGCCGAGGTGCTGGCCCACGGGAGCCTTTTGGTGGCCCGGCTGCATGGCTGCCATGGCTCTACCGGGCTGGATGAGGGGAGAGAGAGCAGGATTTGGGGGGGCTGGAGGTGTTTCTGCAGCTCTCCAAGCCTTGGCTGATGTTTTTTCCTCCCTTTGGCACAAGGTGTCAGTGTCGCCCGAAGAACGGCTGCTTCTGCGGTCCCATTGCATGGCCTGGCTGGGCCACGGGGCTTCTTCTCCATCGCGGGGCTCCTTCTCCATCACCTTGGCGTCCCCAGCTTGGAATGCTGCCCCCTGCGCTGGCAGGGACCCACCAGGGCTTCTCCCAACTGATGGAGATGTGCTGAGAGCAGCAGGTCTCAGCCAGCCCCATCATCTCAAGTCCTTCTCCTCCAGAGACATCACGAGGCTCCCAGACACCCCCAGCCCCACTGGAATCATCTGGGGAGAAATCCAGGAGCCTGGAAGAGGAAGGTGGAGTGGGGGCAGCCCCATCCCCACATCCCATGGCACTGCCTGGCTGTTCTCCCTGTCCCTGCAGTGTGCAGGGGATGGAGAGCAGCTCTCCTGGACCGGCATCCCTTGGGAGGAGATGACATGCTTCATGCTGGGGGAAAAAAAAAAATAGGAAAAGGAATACAGAAGGAAAAGAAGCTGGGAATGAAAACTGAAGCCCTCTACCAGCCACACGTGGAAAGCGGGGGGAAAAAAATCCTCAAAAGAGTGTTGACAAGTCTGGAGGCTTCTGGGACCTTGGGTGACCAGAAAAATAACACATCAAAGACCTCACGTATGCCTGAAGACAGATAAAATATCGGAGCCAAAATGTTCTATGAATATTTAACTACCATCAATATTTAATTAGCAGATAGAAAGAGATTAAGAGCAAAGGGATCCATCCTCCGCGTTTGCTCCAGTCTGGCTCTGTGGGCGCATGGGGGTTTGCGGTGGGGGGCATGGCACTACCCGCAGCCAAGCTCAGTGCCAAGATCGGAGTGCAAGGACCCCGAAGGAAGGAAAGGAGCCCCCTGAAAGGAAAGGCTTTGCTTTCCTAGCTCCCCACTACGAGGGTGGGTGGGAGACAGGAGGGATAACTCATGCATGACCTGGGTGCTGCATCTTGGAAACAGCCATCCAACAAAAATCTGCAAAAAAAAAAAAAGTCTTTTTGGAGGTTCAGGGTGCTCCAAAAAGAGCATATGCACCCACCAGTACCATGAAGCCCCCCATTTTCTGATGAAGTGGCCGCTGAGGGTGGCCAACAGAGCTGGGGGGCTTCTGTGGAGCACGGGTCAGGATGGGAGCTTTCCTGGGGGATACGTGGGGCAGAGGTAGGGGAGGTTTTGGGGAGCACAGTGCTGCTGGGAGCTGCTCAGGCTGGGGGACTCTGCGTGGCTGGGGCACGGGAGCTGGCCAGGATGCGGGACAGTGGAGGTGACTTCTCCCCCTGCCCTGAGCCCATCCTTTTGGGTGACAGCAGTGGCTGGGGGGTGGCAGGAGGGGAGGAGATGTGCCAGGTGCCACTGTGGTCCCCTCCTAGGCCATGTACCCACATCCCCTGTGTTGGGGGACATCTCTGCAGCCCCCAGCCCTCAGATTGACTCTACGGCCCCTGCCCTTCACAGGGGGCTCGTCCGGGGCCACCGCGGTTCTTGGCACTGGGGCTGGGCTCTGGGAGGGCAGTTGGGAGGATGGGGAGGACTCGCCTTGTCCATCCCTGGGACTGGGGGGAGAGCTGGGGGGTCCCTCCACAGCTCGGCCCTGGGCTTTGAGGTTTCCCAGTCTGGGAGCTGCCTTTGCTGGAGGGGGACTGGAGAGGGCAGCAAAAACCAAGCCGTGGTGGATTTTCTTTGCCTGCTCAGGCTTTTCCAGGCTCAGGGAGGACACGAGGGATGCGGGACAGGCATCTTGGCAGCCCTCAAATGCCTCAAAAGCTCGTCCTAGCCCTTTCCTAGCCAAACGGTTGCAACCGTGAGGGTATTTGCATCTGGGCGTTTGGTCTGGACCAGATCTGGGAGGTGAGGATGTGGGGCTGGGGTTGGGATGGTGCCAGGGACCCCCATGCCCTGCCTTGTGCCCTCTCTCCATCCCAACGCTGATCTCTACATGCCAGCCGGCCCGTCAGCCGTGGTGCCCTGTCCTTTTGCAACTGGGGACGTCCTGGTGGCTTTACTCTCCCAGCCAGGGTTTCATGGCCGACCTGGTCCTCGGGCATCTCCAGAACCGCGGATGCTGTGAAACAGGGGGATATTTCACACCTGCTGATGGCTGCTGGCAGCCTGCAGCCAGCAAACCACCTCACCAAATGCTTTTCCACCAGCCAGCCGGGGGGGGGGGGGGGTTTTT